>PIJE02002134.1:54220-69907 GCA_002895965.2 Coryphaenoides rupestris | reverse complement strand
TGCGTCAGACGAACGCCAATGTCTCTCTAAACAGTCCCGTCTGCTTCCCTTTCCATCTGGACGCTTCGTAAATAGTTATCCGCAGCTTCACACGTGAGCACGTGAGGCCGAAGTCCGATCCGACTCATTTGTGAGGGCTTGACGTGACGACTTGGAGTGTGTGCCTTTTTCTTTGTGTTTGCTTGTTTGTTTGCTTGTTTGTTTGTGTGTTTGTGTGTCAGTGAAGAGTTCACAAGTTGCTATTTATCATGATGTTCAAACTAAGCCACTCCATTTTATGTTGGTCTTATAGTACAACGTGTGGTTCAAATGCCATACAACATTTTATATACAATCGACCACATTCAGGGCCTCCAAATACGCACATATAATACAACACAACAATGCTTTTCGATGAACACTGTTTTAAATGTGATGTATAAATGACGGCTCTCTTGTATCCCCGTTAACCGGCGACCCTTCATTCGTTAACCCGCAGAAAAAGGAACGCCGGCGTGCAACTCCACCCCCGAGAACCACCACATCAGACTCCCGATGGACTGCGTTCAACCCGGGACCGACTCCAAGTACTACAACGCCGGCCGCACACAAAGAAAAAGGCACACACTCCAAGTCGTCACGTCAAGCCCTCACAAATGAGTCGGATCGGACTTCGGCCTCACGTGCTCACGTGTGAAGCTGCGGATAACTATTTACGAAGCGTCCAGATGGAAAGGGAAGCAGACGGGACTGTTTAGAGAGACATTGGCGTTCGTCTGACGCATTGGCAGTTCCCATGGTTCAGTGTTGATACAAACCCCCCCCCCCCTCCCCAAATAGCTCCATGGATTGATGAACAGGACACATGAAATAGACGAACCATGAACAGGAAACGTCGATAGTATCTCAAATTGCTATCTGATGGGATGATCATCAACATTTTTGTAAGAAAGCTATTGTGCAAAAAGTCAGGTCGGAAACATCACAACAGTTTCCGCTCGGTTTGGAAACGGACAAGCTACGGAGCTACGCCGGGCGACTTGTTCTATTTCGACTAAAGATTTGCCAAACGAGCAGGAGGATTGATTGCTTTACCGAAAGATCCTCGGAGAATTTTTTTGTCAACACGCATCTGGGTTAACTGGGTTAAGTGTCTGGGGAGGTCGATGCGTATCCATCCCGCACGCATGTGGAAGACGCATTCTTGTCTGACTCGAAACCCTCGCTGAATTTATCGCCTATCTTGAATTTCACTTCGATACGGGGGGGGGGGGGGGGCTGTGGAAATGGTGGGTTTTGGGTTTTTTTTTGGTGTGTCAAGGGCCATCTCACACAGTAAATATTCGGCGCGCAGAGAACGGTTGCTTCAACCTATGTAAACATCATAAAAAAGCCGGTCTGCTCCTCGTGCAGCAAACCGGTTCATGGGACCCAGATGGATTTTTTTAAGAACACATTGGCCGTATGCGGTTTATTTTGTTTTCATTTGAAATAGATAGTCCATTGACAAGACCAACTCCTCTCCCCCATTGGGTTGTAGCTCACCATTCCACTTCGGTCAATGCGCTAAGTGCTGACATTCCTACGAAAAGTGTATGTTGTACTTTCCATCGCATTGTTTTTTTTTTTAAAGGCGGTGTTTGCCTTGGCTTTCAATGGCGTCCATTTTATTTGACTCGCTTTTGCTTAATGTCATTACCGTTATGTTTTTGACTGCCGTCCAAGAAGCTCGATTTCTAATAGCTCGGATGTTTGCTTGTTGTTTGCTTGTGCTTGTTTGTTTGTGTGTTTGTGTGTCAGTGAAGAGTTCACAAGTTTGCTATTTATCATGATGTTCAAACTAAGCCATTTCCATTTTAATGTTGTCTCTATATATAACGTGTGTTTCAAATGCCACACAACATTTTAAATACAAATCGACCACATTCAGGGCCTCCAAATACGCACATATAATACAACACAACAATGCTTTTCGATGAACACCGTTTTAAATGTGATGCATAAATGACGGCTCTCTTGTATCCCCGTTAACCGGCGACCCTTCATTCGTTAACCCGCAGAAAAAGGAACGCCGGCGTGCAACTCCACCCCCGAGAACCACCACATCAGACTCCCGATGGACTGCGTTCAACCCGGGACCGACTCCAAGTACTACAACGCCGGCCGCTGCCCCCACAACAAGTGCGCGGGCTCGCTGGCCTCTGACCTGCGCTGCCGGGACGGAGAAGGGTACTGCTGCGGGGTCCAAGACATGGAGACTCGAACCATCGACTGCGGAAGATACAGCTTGCCGATCCGGGCGGTGACGCGGTGCGGCTGCAAGAAGTGCGTGCAGCCTCCCGTGATGGTCCGCGGCAGGGTGGTGGCGGCGGACAACAACGATCCACTGCGTTTTGGACACATCTATATCGGTAAAGAGAGAGTGGGCACCACTGGATACAAAGGAGGGTTCACGTTACATATTGCACAGGACACGGCCAGACTGGTGGTCAACTTTGTCGACCCTACAGAGAAGTTCATCGATACCCCGAAAGTGTTTATATTCGACAAGAGGGGCGGATCCATCTATCATGACGTCAAAGTAATGAGAAAACAATTGGCAGTCAATATCAATGCAGGGGAGACCAACACTATTGAATTAGGAGAAATTAAAGGGGAGGACCCTATCGGCCAAATAGTCATTCCTCCAAATTCTTTTCATAGGGAAAATGGAGAGTTGTACAAGGGTACCGTGAAGGCCAGCGTCACATTCATTGATCCCAGGAATATCACCACAGCCGCCGCAGCCCCCGGAGACCTCAACTTTGTGGACGGCGAGGGTGATATGCTGCCTTTAAGGACCTACGGCATGTTCTCCGTTGACTTCAGAGACGAGTCCAATAAGGAAGCGCTCGGAGCTGGCGCAGTCCAAGTGCTTTTGGACACGCAGCACGTGAAAATGGAAGAACACATCCCTGCGATGAAACTGTGGTCGCTGAACCCAGAGACGGGGGTGTGGGAAGAGGAGAGCGACTTCAGCTACACCCGGGCCACCGGCAGCCACGGAAGGACCAAGCGGGAGGAGCGAACGTTCCTCATCGGCAACATGGAGATCAGAGAGCGACGGCTGTTCAATTTGGACGTGCCGGAGAACAGACGCTGCTACGTCAAAGTCCGGGCGTACATGAGTGAGAAATTCCTTTACAGCGAACAGGTTGAAGGGGTCGTGATCAACCTGATCAATCTCGAACCCCAGCCCGGCTTCTCCTCGAACCCCAGGGCGTGGGGCCGCTTCGACAGTGTCATAACTGGACACAACGGCGCTTGTTTGCCGGCGTTCTGCGACGCGCAGAGGCCCGACGCTTACACGGCCTACGTCACGGCAATCATGGGCGGGGAGGAACTGGAGGCGGCTCCCTCGTCCCCCAAGATGAATCCGAACATCATTGGAGTTTCTCAGCCATACCTGGACAAAATAGATTACCAGCGGTCCGACCACAATGACCCAGCCCTCAAGAAAACAGCTTTCAGAATCAACCTGGCAAAGCCTAACCCAAACAACTTTGACGAAACCAACGGCCCGATATATCCTTATCGGAATTTAATAGCCTGTGAAAATGCGGAAATTAATGATAATCATTTTAGGTTCTTCAGAGTAGAAAAGGACAAGTATGATACAACGTAGTTCCCTTCCAGGAGAATGATCTGACCACCTGGACGGGAGACTACCTGTCCTGGTGGCCCAACCCTCAGGAGTTCAGGGCGTGCTTCATCAAGATTAGGATCCAAGGGCAGAAGGAAGTGATGGTCAGGTCGAAGAACAAGGGCGGAACCCACCGCACGACAAAGGGCAAGCTGTACGGCATCCGAGACATACGCAGCACCCGGGACCTGAGAGAGGCCAACACCTCCGCGGCCTGCGTCGAGTTCAAATGCAGCGGGATGCTGTTTGACCAGGCCGAGGTGGACCGATCCCTCATCTCGCTCCTCCCGCAGGGCAACTGCCGTCGAGTCGGCATTAACAACCTGCTGCAGGAATACCTCACCAAACATCCCCCGGTGGCGCAAAACAACGAGTCCCACGCGTTCACCATGCTCGCGCCCGTGGATCCCCTCGGACACAACTACGGCATCTACACCGTCACGGATCAGAACCCCAGGGTGGCCAAGGAGATCGCCATCGGACGCTGCTTCGACGGCACCTCCGACGGCTTCTCCCGAGAGATGAAGTCGGACTCGGGCGTGGCGCTGACCTTCAGCTGCCCGGAGAGGAAGATCACCCGGGAGAGCCTCTTCCAGCGGCTGCAGACGAACCCGGGTCAGACCTTGTCCCAAATGGCGAGGGACATGCGGGAGCTCGAGGGCCTGCAGGTGCAGCGCTCGGCCACCCAGGTCGTGGCCTATCCGTCGGCGCAGCGGAGCGGCGGCCAGGGTCGCAGGGTCACCGGCGCGAGCTCCGCGAGCAGAAGAAGAGTCACCACGCGAGGACAACTACGCCAATAGTTCTGCTGTTTGAGGTAGGTCGACAGCGGCGGTGTCTCTGTGTGTGTGTGTGTGTGAGTGTGATTGTCACTTATGATAATAAGGATGACGATTATGATAAAATAATAATACAATGTACTGTATATCTTTATTTCTAGATGCCATTAAGTCAACAAAGCGAAAGCCATGCGGGGCCATTCAGTTAAAGATGGATGCGAACTTTCATCTCACTGTCAAAAGCACAGAACTCACAGCCTCAGTTGGGCCTCAAAGGGCGTCCTCAACGCACAGTAGGGCCTCTACCTGGGCCTAACTAGCACAAGGGAATCTAATTATTCATTAGTCTTATATTTACTCCAAGATGTTTGGCAACACATATTCGTATACGTGGGGTTTTTTTTTTCCGATAGCACGTGAACGGCAGGGTTTGCGTTAACCAAGCAGAGGACATTGAAAATATAACCAGCTTCACATCTAACTACTATTTCACACAGACGCCCGCTTTTATTTTTCGTTGACGGCTATGAATGATTGACGTAAAAAAAAACAAATGTTACTGTAAAAAGCCACTCGATGTCCCAAACACTTACGTATGCATGAGAGATAGGACCTGATTTAAATCCATAGATATTCATCAGTTTGCTAATTGCAACTCAAACTGTCCTTTTGCGCCGACTTCAAGGTCGGGAACAAGCAGTGGATTCTAACACACCCTTCGGCAGACAAATTAAAGGAGGCCATCGATGACTAAAAGTTACACATTCCACCTCTGCTCATCATCACCAGAGAGCCTCAACAAATCGAACAATTTCCCACCCGCCGATTTTTCCTCAGCCGACTCGTCTATCATCGTATCGGGAAAGTTGTGACTCGCTAATGGAAAAATCCAAAATGTATTTCTCGCTTTTTTTTTCTTTTTTTTTGTGGTGCTATCGGTGTCTGTCTGTCTTTGAATATTGAAGTGCAATAATGATGTAACATTTTAACTTGAAAATATAACCAGCTTCACATCTAACTACTATTTCACACAGACGCCCGCTTTTATTTTTCGTTGACGGCTATGAATGATTGACGTAAAAAAAAAAGCAAATGTTACTGTAAAAAGCCACTCGATGTCCCAAACACTTACGTATGCATGAGAGATAGGACCTGATTTAAATCCATAGATATTCATCAGTTTGCTAATTGCAACTCAAACTGTCCTTTGCGCCGACTTCAAGGTCGGGAACAAGCAGTGGATTCAACACACCCTTCGGCAGACAAATTAAAGGAGGCCATCGATGACTAAAAGTTACACATTCCACCTCTGCTCATCATCACCAGAGAGCCTCAACAAATCGAACAATTTCCCACCCGCCGTTTTTTCCTCCGCCGACTCGTCTATCGTATCGGGAAAGTTGTGACTCGCTAATGGAAAATCCAAAATGTATTTCTCGCTTTTTTGTTTTTTTTTGTGGTGCTATCGGTGTCTGTCTGTCTTTGAATATTGAAGTGCAATAATGACGTAACATTTTAACTTGAGAAAGAAACCTTGCAGATTGCCCCCCCCCCCCCCCCCCCATGGCATAAGGCAAACACATACAGTATACCGCCAGACCTACGGATTTCTTTTGCGACAACAAGAGCAATGTAATCGTTTTTTCTTTCTTTCAAAACCGCATGACGGTAGATTTTATGCATCGTAATTCACGCTCACGTTCAATGTGTTCAACTTTCCGGAACGATCCCATTACTCTCTCTGCTCGTTTCTCAGCGAAGCATGTCTCTTCTTGGATGAAAACCATTATACTAAGACTAAGTGCTGGCACTCATCTTAAATTTTTACTGGACGCAGTTTTACAAGAGGAATGTATTTTCTTTCCTTCTTTCTTCCAAAAAAAGCAATTATAACTTCGGTAGTTTATAATTATTTAGCCGGCGAGGGGGGGGTTCAATCGTTCCCTAGCCGGTAGGAGGATCCACCCGGCGATGTATTAGAATTGGAGTTAGTGGGGCTACAAGGATGGAACTTCTGCCTCGTAATGGCTTCAAACTTGCTTATCACCATCATGGCCACTTATGGGGACCACGGGGGGAAACTCCTGGAGCTGAACTAATCCGAGCGCCAAACGAGGGAAGCTGTACAGAGCTGTAGAGTCGGATGTAAAGATGGGGCTGTTTTGGTCATCAGAAAACACATCGCATAATACTGTACTCTCGGGGGGGAATCATTCAAAACGGTCCAGACTTGTGTGTAAAACAAAAAGTCTTGTGTGTCTTAGTCATCTCCGTTTTTTCCGAAACATATTTTTCTCGACGTGGGTTCCGGGGGGGAAATTCTCGGAGGAGCGGGTGTGTCAATGGGGAAAACGCACACAGCCTGTATACAGTCATTCGAAAGCTTCTGTTTGAGGGGATAATCCCGTTACGTGGCCCCCCGTGACCCCCACGGTCCCACGATCCGGAGGCGTGACATTACCTCGACCCATTATCGCTGACCTCACAAATAACAACCGGCGTCTGGGCCGCGCGCGTGTGTGTGTGTGTGCTAGATAACGGAAAATAACCGAATCCAGGTGACGTGGGGGGGAGCCAAATCTTATTAAGACGTGACCGCGTGCGCGTGTGTGTGTGTGTGTGTGTGTGTGTGTGTGTGTGTGTGTGTGTGTGTGTGTGTGTGTGTGTGTGTGTGTGTGTGTGTGTGTGTGTGTGCGTGTGTGTGTGTGTGTGTGTGTGAGCCGGGGGTCACCGAGGGGGGGAAAATCCCAAAAGCAACCGAAGGAAATGTTAAGTCGGACGGACATCAAGAGGAGAGGCGGATCGTGATTATTACACTTATGGATTCTGATAATACATTTTGAAGCGACGAAGGGGAAAAAAACGAAGGGGAAAAAATATCCGCCGGTCCTGCGCCTCGCGGTCCATCACTTGCAGAAATTCCAGACTTTGAAATTGGTTGCATGTGTCGGAAAAAAAAAAGATGTTTACAGAGGAAAGCTATTTGACAGATAAGTTGGCTCCTGCTTCAAGAGGAGGCTTGTGTGTGTGTGTGTGTGTGTGTGTGTGGGGGGGGGGTTTGTGCTACAAGTTAACACTAATAGGCCCGCGTGTGTTGAGCGTTGTGTCAAGCATCGCACGTGAACGCGTCGCGAAACGACGTCGAGTGATAATCAGGCGTCGTGATTTAGTACCCGTAGTTGTGGGTTCCACGGATGAGTTACGATGGAAAAAACAACAAGCGACAGCAATGGGAATAATAATCGCGATGATAACGTCCTGATAAAGTGCCCTCGTTGCGCCGAGTACGCTTTATTTTGTCACGTTTTGGAGAAAGACGATTATCTGTGGGAGAGGTTTAAAGATATGTTCATTTTAATGGTAAAGAATCACCATAAAATACTGTAAAAGTATCACAAATATTAGAAGGACTCTGTGTCTTTCTAATGCTCGATGGAAAGAGAAGGAATATGTTGTGTGTTATTATATCCCTAAAGTTCCACAACAAGTAAGACATTTTCTCTCACCTTTTTCTCCTTCAGGTAGCCAGTGTCTGTCTTATGGGAAAGACCCGACGCTTGACTTTGAGATTAATATCAAGATCATTCCTCTTGTAAAACTGTCATCTTGCTAAATTCTAAAACCGAGAAAGCCGGCGAGTTCGAAGGAGACGTGTAACTTATTAAGAAGGCCAATGGACGTTTAGTTGGACTATTAGCCAGACAACACTTTGCTGCGTTGTTGTCTAATTACAAGGAGAGTTGTGTGCCGGCTGCAATGCGTCTAGAAAATAGAAGTCGTGAACGTGGGAATGGATTTTCTTTCAGGAAAAAAAATCATCAATTTCATCATCAAAACTCTTAAGTTACACTATTGATTGATTGTATTCCATCTATCACCTTATTCTTATTCTTTTTTTTGCTGAAATTTGAATGTGTAAATTGTGTTTTGTATGAAATGACCTAGGATGTTATCAACAACATGTAAATACATATGGGTTTTTGTAAACTTTTTGGGTGATGCTGTGTCGACATTTTGATTTTATATTAAATGTAATAAAGAATTAAAGGAGAGAAAACAACCAGTGAGACTGTGATGATTAATTAATTAATTGATTAACACAACTGAGGGAACTGAATTACACGCACATGAGAGAAACGTTCGTATTTTGAATACTTCGATTAACAAAAAAGAATAATTCAAAGATGCACATTGTGACGACAAACACAACCGTTCGTTCGCCTCAACAAATAAGCTACCAGTGCTACCAGTCCCTTAAATATCAAACAACAAATCACACATATTTAGAAATGTGTTTGTTTTTCTGTGAGACGTGACTTCTGAGTAATTGTGAGGAATTAAACTGTTAAATTGTTTTCTTCTGCTTACCGGGGCCGCAAAACCTGTGCCCTGATCGTGTGACTATCAGCGCCACAAACAGAAGAAACTGAGCCACACTTCCACAGAAACACACGCTGGGTTCTGTGCAACACGCAAAGGAAATGCAAGGCTTGCAGCGTTGCATCAGCGTCCTAAAAATACACACGTATGCACGTCATTATCCAAAACACACACACACACACACATAGGTACACACACACACACACACACACACACACACACACACACACACACACACACACACATACACCACAAATGCAGACACTCACAAGTCAACTTCTGTCTGAGGCCTTGCGTGACCCCAGACTATAAAAAAAAAAAAACAATTCTCATGGCAGCGAGGAACAAAGTTGTCTGAGAACTGGCCAACAGTGGAGCCAAGCAGGTATGTAAAAAAAAAAACCCATTCCCGCCACCCACAACCACAACTATGTGTGTGTGTGTGTGTGCCTGTGTGTGTGTGTGTGTGTGTGTGTGTGTGCCTGCCCCGTTGCATTCACTTTGAGGTCTGAAATGTGTTTAGCCGTACACACTTACAGGCGGGTAACTATGAGCCTGGAGGATACTGTGAGAGAAAAAAATAATCCGGTGAGATGGTAAATATCCGATAAAAATGTTTTGGATATAAATGGTGATAACCGAAAGATAACCGAAACATTTGGAAATTGTAAAGGCGGGGCTAATAGGCCAAATGGGGACACACTTTCCTTCACACACAGTATATTATAGAAAGTAGGTCTGATGTTTAGGTCAAAGCTTGTTGAGCGTTGTAGCCTCTGTCTCTGTCTCTGTCTCTGTCTCTGTCTCTCTCTCTCTCTCTCTCTCTCTCTCTCTCTTCAGAGCCAACCATGACTCTTCTATAAACACCCATGCAGACTCACAACAATTCCATGACTCACGTTGTCTCTCCCCGACGCCCCTCCAGCCACTCGATCGCTGTGTACAACCGAGTCTATTGTGGCCCCTGCCGACTGGAGAAAAACGTTCGGGTCCGAGGGGACGTCTCGAACGATTTAGCTCGGTTATTTTTTAAAGCTAATGTGAGAGCAGAAGTCGGGATCTCAACCACACTCTCAGGTGGATCGGTGGATCCCGTGAAGACGTGGAGATGAAGGTGACCCTTGACCTCTTCTTGACTTCTGGGAAAGGCGTTAAGGAGAGAGCTTCACGCTTGATCAATTGAATTGCCCATTAATTGAAATGATTTTGATTGACCTATTTACTGAGCACCGTTTGTTAGTCGTTTGTGAGTCCGTGATTGATTTGCGATTGTTCGTTTGGTTTGAACGTACAACTCTGACATAAATCTTCACACAGACACAATAAAAGATGACATAACTCGTTATGCTCGTTAAGCGGTACAACTCCAATATTTGTACTGATAAGGAAAGCAGCTGGCGACTCCAAACATCGTGTCCAAATATCGACTGGAATAACTTTGCCGCGCGTATAATTCGTTTAATTAATTGTTATCGTTCAATAAAGAAATGGACTTCACTCGCTTCACTACAAATTTTACAACGGGTTTAACAGCCCCGCTTGACACATTACCATGTCAGCTCGTAAAAGTATACAGCGGCGATTGTCCATACCGAGAAGTGGAGCGTTTCGTAATAATAAAAAATTCGGGAAAGAGAACATTTCCACGGTTGTAAAAGCAGAGCCCGGTTGACTTTGGCCAGACGAACGCTCCGAGCCGTCAAAAAAAAAACACCGTCTCAATTGTCGATGTCGTGTGATAAATCTACCGGTGGCAGTTTAATGACAAATATTGAAGGAAAATCATTTCATAGTTCACAGGGTTCATAATAATAATAATAACACACAAACAATACACTATCATCTCAGTTGAATATTAGACATTAAAAACTGGAGCATATCTGGCAACGCAGTCACAGTTTGGCAGAGCTGAGCCGCTCCAAAGGTGTTGGACTTCTTACCTGTAGGCCACCGAGAAGCAGGGGACACGAGGGACATCCTCATATGTGTGTGAGTGTGTGTGAGTGTGTGTGTGTGTGTTTGTGTATGAGTGTGTGTGTGCGTGTGTGTGTGTGTGTGTGTGTGGTGTGTGTGTGTGTGTGTGTGTGTGCCTGTGTGTGTGTGTGTGTGTGTGTGTGTGTGTGTGTGTGTGTGTGTGTGTGTGCCTGTGAGTGTGTGTGTGTGTGTCACTGTGTGTGTGTGTGTGTGCCTGTGTGTGTGCCTGTGGTGTGTGTGCCTGTGTGTATGTGTGTGTGTGTGTGTGTCTGTGTGTGTGTGTGTGTGTGTGAGTGTGTGTGTGTGTGCCTGTGTGTGTGTGTGTGTGTGTGTGTGTGTGTGTGTGTGTGTGTGTGACTGTGTGTGTGTGTGTGTGTGTGTTGTGTGTGTGTGTGCCTGTGTGTGTATATATTCTCACACACGCTCGCCCGACGAGTCTCCACGACGACCTGCTCACAAACCGCTCACAAAGAGTCCTAAACACGTCGTCTCCGGAACGGATTCATGATTCTTACATGCAGCACCTTCAAGGTATTGAAGTGCAGCTTGTCCTATAAACAACTCTAATGTTTAAACGACGCCGCCGCAGTGTTCTATGACAGTATCGGTGTATTTTTAATGGACCCAGTCTCCAAGCGACGGTTCATCGAACAAACGTGTTCTCCTTTCCGTGGTTCAACTAAAATAAAACAATGAGAACTAGGTGACCCGTTTCAGTAGCCCCCCCCCGTCTCGTCTCGGCTAGCGTTACAAGCCCCCCGGCTACCGCACACACAGCACCTCATCGCGTTGGAATTCCCCCGGAGTTTTGAGGTAAACGCGCCTCCATTGAGTAAATGAGCTTAAATGTGATTTCTCAATTATCAATTGCCTTCCATTTTGGCCGGAGACGAAAGACGTCCCGTAGTTCGGCGGGAAGCCGTTCCAGACGGGTATTTGGCTCGGCGCTCGGGTTGAGTTTTTTCCACGGTTTTCCAAGTTTCTGAACATTAGTCGATCACTATTGAACACATAATTGTCTCGTGGGAACAGTTCCAAGTCCTGCCAGGTTGTTGTTGAGTTTTTGCTCTCGTGTTAATGTTAAAAATTATGGCCAGGCCCTATTTCCAGCTGTTGATACACACGCATACAAATCAATCAATCTTTCGTCACAAATCTAAAAAAGAGAGGAAAGTATGAAAACCTCAAGTTTTCCTTCCATCCGCTGAGATCGTTGCAATCTCCTCGCATCGCCAGCAACAGTGAGTGTTGGCAGAGTCGTCCGTCAGGGACGTGAGTTACTGTCTAGACTTTGTGTAGTGCAACAGAGGCCCCGCTTGTTCTGAGTCTGGCTTCAGGACTGTGGTTCTTCTGACGTCCAAAAACGTAGAGAGAAGAGAGAACCGTGTTTTGGGAGGAACATGCCAATGAAATGCTAATTATCAAATTCTGTGTTATTGCACTCAGGCGTGCGGCACCATGTTTGTGACAGGTCGTCACAATACGTCACAAAATGTGTTAGTGAGCCTAAGAATAATATGTGTGTGTTAATATAGAAAATATGTGTTTAATATAGAATATATATGTGTGTGGTTAATGGACGCTACGAATAGTAGTATGTGTGTTAAATGGCCTTACGAATTATATATGTGTGGTTAATGAGCTAAGAATATAGATAAAATGCCTGATTGTTGTTGGGCATTCACTACTCTTAGCGCTCAGTGTTTTCTAGATAGATTTCTAGATAGATAGATTCGCAGTTCATACTATTTTACACGGTGTCAATGACATAGGCGTGGTAAGGAGTTAATAAGTAACTTCGTCACTTTCATCTGTCGTATATATTTAGTCAAATCAAAATGAAGCACAGCTCAGAATACTTTGAATAACGGTGGTAGCCTACAGTGTGTGAACTATTATTATGCAAAAGGCTGAAGGTCTACCTTGAACGACCCCCCGACCCCCAAGAAGCCTCTAACTCGGTCTGAGTGAGAAACGTCATGTCGGGGGGGCCTTCTGGTATTGTAATAACTGTACAACAACATTCTAGTTCAATCCGTGGGGCCGTTAAAATTCAAACAGGCAGTCGCCTAATACACCCCAACGAGTCTGGGTCAGACAAATACAATTTAGGTGTATGTTACGATTACAACCGGTTTAATTAGATGAATGTTCGACGAGGGGAAAAAAGGGGGCCTAAAAATAAACTATTGATCGCAAAACACAGAAGAACGTTTTTCCAAGCGTTCCTGTAATGCTCGATTGTAAGCGTCCCCCCGGGTGTAGAACCTCGCCCCGGTTCCGATGGAATACTGGGTTTCACGCAAAACGGTTCCAAGATCATCCATCACCGCCGTCGGTCGTCGTCTTCTCCGGTTCCTGGTCCTCCTCGTCCCAGAAACCCGGCCTCCGACGTCCACTAATTCATCGACCGACCGACCGACCCCTGGACGACGCACCTCCTCCTCCTCCTCTTCCTCCTCCCGCCGCCGCGGGGCCAACATGCTTTTTATTAGCTCATGCGGAGTCGACGCTTCGGGGCCAATTCCGCCGCGTCGTCGCCGTATTTCATCCGCGGATTCCCGTCGCCAGGTCTAATAGATCCTGTTTATTTTACGCGGCGGGGACTCAAGGGCCGTGAAATGAATCCTCCTCCGCCTGCGTCGACACGATAATGGGCTCTTCATGTGTGTGTTGCCTGCACCTTCTATATTCCCATTAACTGGTGTGGAACACTCACCTGTTTGTTTATGTATGTATGTGTGTGTGTGTGTGTGTACAGAATGCAAGTAAACAGTATGTATGTATGTATGTATGTATATATTACCTGCCTACCGTACCACCATTTTGTTGGCTTAGTACTTTTCCACGATTTAATCCAATCTCTCAGAATCAACACAGACCTTTCTAGGATGAACCAAGGATCTGACAATTGAAATTAACGGACATGTCAAACTAGCAGGAAGTATCAGCAAGTACTTATCAGCAAGTACTAAATATCTGTGCAGCGCCAATCAATAGCTATAAAGGGTTAGAATGTGTGAAAAATAACCTAATATGTGGGAATTGATGGATGGATGACGGAACGGATGACGAGGGTGATCACAATCAGAGGCGGCGAGGAAAGCGAAGCGCTGATGAATACAGAAACGCAGACTCCATCACATCGTGACACCATTAAGGCGGCTGAAATTTGATGGGCAGAGCGACAGCCTCCCTGCTTCCTTCTCTACCCGTGAGAGAGAGAGAGAAGAGACAAGATATGGAGAGAGAGAGAGAGAAGGGAGACACAGAGAGAGACGATATGGAGAGAGAGGAGAGAGGAGAGAGGAGAGAGAGAAGATATGGAGAGAGAGAGAGAAGGGAGACACACAGAGAGAGACGATATGGAGAGAGAGAGAGAGGAGAGAGGAGAGAGAGAAGATATGGAGAGAGAGAGAGAAGGGAGACACACAGAGAGAGACGATATGGAGAGAGAGAGAGATGAGAGAGAAGATATGGCGAGAGAGAAGGGAGACACACAGAGAGAAGCTATGGAGAGAGAGAGAGAGAGAGCAAGAGATAGGAGAGAGATATCTTTTTATGTTTGCTTTGGCAATATAAGATGTCGTGTCTTTTCATGCTAATAAAGCTCAGTTGAATGACTTGAATGAACGAGAGAACGAACGAGAGACGAGGAAGAGGGAGCGAGAGAGAGAGAGAAGGCCCCCACTGTCATCCCATCACACTTTGTGGGAATCAGAAGGGCCTCCTCCTCCTAATCGGGCTTGACTCATTACTTCCACGGACGTTAGACACGACGAGTGTTGAAATGTTAGAGAGCGATGTAACTGGTTCCGCTGGGACGTTGAACAGCGTTGCTTCATATTCGTACTGCGGCGGCGGCGGCAGTGGTTTGCGCGACGAGAAACCAGCAAGAGATTTTTTGAAAATATGAATGAACATGTCTTTGAGGCCCAGTTGACCCGCGGGGCTTTTTTGAATCTTGAAACATCTCTCTGGTTTCCTTTAAACATGTTTACTGGGCTGATTCAAGCCCAGTCTGACATGGTTGTGTTGTTCTGTACCTTTGTACTCGCTTAGGAATGAAATCTGGGTTTCGATGTGATGTCTGTGATGTCTCTGAACAACACACACACGCGCACACACACACACACACACACACACATGCATCCACGCACACACACACACACACACAGATGCATGCACGCACATACACACACACGTACACACACACACACACACACACACACACACGTACACACACACACACATGCATGCACGCACACACACACACACAGATGCATGCACGCACATACACACACACGTACGCAAACACACTCACCCATGTACACACACACACATGCACGCACACACACACACACATGCATGCACGCACACACACATGCATGCACGCACGCACACACACACAGATGCATGCACGCACATACACACACACACGTACGCAAACACACTCACCCATGTACACACACACACACACACACACACACATGTACACACACACATGCATGCACGCACACACACACAGATGCATGCACGCACATACATGCATACACGCACACATACACACATGCACACACACACACGTACACACACACACACACACACACACACACACTGCACCGCTCGCAGATCTGCTGTAGGGATCAGACTAAGCCACATTCCTTCTCCCATCCCTTTATTCCTGATCATAACCAGACACAATACGCAACGTGTTGTCCAAAGTTCTGTCTCCAGTTCTCCCCCCCGCTGACAGACTTTGAAACAAAACAAAGAGAGCAGAGAGAAGGTGGAGGACAAAGGACAAGAGATAGAGGTGGAGAACGTGTGAAGACGCCGTTCAGGTTTGTACGTAGGACCCGGGTGCGGACACGTAAATTATCCAGGCAGAAATAG
>PIJE02002134.1:40633-45816 GCA_002895965.2 Coryphaenoides rupestris | reverse complement strand
GCTAAGCGGCCAAGTGTGGTGAAGGCCCTCGCCGGCGTGTTCCCGCCTAAAACCCAAACAACGCATATATATATAACACCAGATTTATAACCCAACACAACGCATATATATAACACCGGATTATAACCCAAACAAGCGCATATATTATAAAACACCGGATTTGGAAGCTGCGACGGCAAACAAAAGTAATTTTATTCCACACTTGGCCTAAATTTACTTACTTAACATGCATCATAAATAATAACACACCCAGGGGGAAGAGTCGTGTGGTTTTCCTCATTTTCCTTTTCGCCGTTTCGGTTTTTCTTGCGACATTCTGTGGTTGAAGGATGTCACGAACGAGCACGATGTGAACCCTGATATGCGTTTGAGCCTTGTTTTACCGCAGAGTGAACCGGCAAGTGAGAAGATATACTACTTATCATCAGTTCCTTAACTTCTGGGTACTCCCTGTACACAAGACGGACTCAACAGTGACACCCGCCTAGCGGACCCGTATTACTGTGTACTATAGGGCGTTGACCGTTAACTTGATTGACCACAATACGACATTTAAATCTGCGACGTTATCGACGTGTGTCTTTTGGCCTGCTGTCTGTTTGAAATGACGGGCGAACCGGATATTACTTTCTGTGTTACATACGTCTGCCGACGGTCTCGCTTATGTTGAATGAAATGTGTCTGTCTCTGTTCTCCAAAGAGTGACAATACAGTAATCAGCTAAGAAATTGCACTCTTGTGTTTTTGACCCCTGAATATATATATAAGAGAAAGGAATCTGAAATTGAATGATTTCTCCTACTTCTCCACAACAATCACAAACCCATTAATTTTTATTTGGCAACCTCTGATAGAACCTGGGCCACCTGAAGAGAAAAGACCTGATGCCAATTAAAGCGAAGGTCGGAAAGTTTTTGGCCGGGGGGGGGGGGGGGGGGGAAACACCATCAGGAGAAGTTTAACTGAAGTTGAAGTCTAAGGTACTGCCGTGACCTTCTTACCTTGACCAACAAGGGTGAGTCCAAGGACCAGGAACCCCAAGGCATTTCGCAGCCACACGGCCATGACTGTGCTTAAAGCGAGTCTTCCGCGCCCAGCCACCACTGGAAATTATCTTCATTTCACCGGATATTTATTAAGCTCGGCGGGGGGGGGCGGGGGGGGGGGGGAGCAGGAAGTAGGATGTGGTTTCAATGTGATTTGTGTGAACAACATTGCACCATACATGTCTCCTCCTCCCCTCGATCTTCTTGTTACCGATTAATTGACCCAAATATAGACGCGAAGAAGCCAACGGCAGTCTTCCGTGTTATACACACACACACACACACACACACACACACGGCCCGGTAATATCTCTAACAACAGGCTTCTGCAATTCTTCATAGTTTGTGGTTCTCTCCGAGGAGCCTCCTTGGCTGTCCTTGGGTTTCTGAGGCAACATTATATTCGGACATGATCACGTTTATATATATATATATATATATATGACAGCGGGGACTCGCTTGAAACCGGGGGCCCATTGAAGTCGACGGGAGCTTTTTTAGCCATGGCTCCGCCAAGAGGGATGCAGAACACATTAGGCTTGATGAGATTGTTCAGACGAGCGCTCGCTTCCCTTACTCTTCACGCCAGCGCTCGAGAGAAATGGACTCCCAAGTATTTCGGTTTTTTTCCTGCAAACCAGGAGGGGATGTGAAAATAAGTCGTGCTTGTGTCGCGCTCATTGTAGTATGTATGGCTGGGATTTACGGGCTTCTATCTCAGCTCATAATATCTATTTCTTATACCGTATGTGTTGCAGGCATCTCTCTTATTGAAATAAAGAGAACAATGTCAGAACACGTGAAAGGTATTTGTTTTTAGTTCATTATCAAGCCACTTGGAGTTTAGTCATTGCTTTTTAGGTCACCTCACCGCAACCTCTCATAAAACAACTGAACTATTTTCACTTGTTTTCTTGATTAGTACGTTTTGTTCCACCACGGTTTTTTTATTGAAACGTGAATTGAGCGTTGAAATCACAACATCAACATCAATAATCCCCAGCAGGCGAAACGTAATTGGCGTTGATTTCAAAATTGGCGTACGACCGCTGTGCCGCCGCGGAATAATACAAATAGGTGGTATTGCAGAGGAAGGAAATACAAAAATGAAAAGTTCTCTCCTGGAGCCCCCGTGGCCATAATGGTTCTAGCAGCAGCAGGGAGGGAAGGTAGCGGCAAGGTGGGACTCGAGCTCTTACCGATAGACCATCAGGTTTATGAGGACCACAGCGGAGAGCGGGGGGGGGTTGAGACCTTGAAAAGGATTAGCCAACGACTATAATAAAATACCGTCATGAATGGAACATAAATCAGAGGGCAAATCACATGTTCCCCGGGTTCCCTCCAGTTCAATCCGGGCGAATCATTGGGGGACGCGTGGCCGTCCCTCACAGTCGGCCCTACATTGTGCTTTTGGAGCGAATATTGACGAGGAAGAAAACCTCGTACTGCGACGGGTTCCTGATCAGCGACGAGTTTGTGCTGACGGCGGCTCACTGCAAGGCCAGGTGAGCATCCCCTCGTCGACTCACCTGTAACGCGACGCGACGTCGTGCTGAGCTGAGCTCTCATTGCTCGTTCTACTCGAGAGAAGAGACTTGTCTATAGCCGTCAATGCTCCTGTGTCCCAGAAGAGCCTAAAAGCAGCAATCAGTGACACAGAAAGCCGACAGTTGTTTGTTTTTTTACTTTTCAAATGAGATTTTTCAATATTCATTTTTCAATACCTCTGTGTGTTCTGTTATAACTCAGTGTGTTGATCATTATGAGCGCCATGTACAACTCAACTTGCTAACAATTGTATCCATTATATATTTGTGTCCCAGTATCTATTATATCTATGAAGGTCTTCACAAGTTCATCGACGAAGACACTCCAAAGGGGATTGAAGTGAGTCGAGCAGTTCCACACGTCAACTACAGTGAAGAGGCAAAAACTGATGACATAATGATACTGAAGGTAAGCATATAGCATGTAGACGACGTGGTCGATGCACGCATTACCCCTGCGACGACGCATTGCTGTTTTGCCGCTGACCTCGCCCGTGTTTCAATGCGTTACTTTTTGGGCACTAAGCTGTGTTTAAACGCGTCCTTGTTTTTGACTGTTTTTAAACCTGTGTGCCAATGCATTCCTCTTCTTCTTAAGTTAAACAGGAAGGTACAACTCACAGAGAAAGTGAAAAAAATCGAACTGGCGGGCTGGAGGGAGTCTCTGCCTCAAAACTGCACGGTGTGTGGCTGGGGGTACAGCAAAGAGAAACGCGACATGGCCAGTGAGCTCAGGGAGGTCGACGTGACTCTGGAGGACATTGAAAGCTGCGCCAAGCACAGTTCTTACTGCTCCACCGGCGACATCGGGCCCTACCACGTGAGTGAGAAAGAAAAAAATAAATAAATCACCTTTTTATATATGCTTGGCAAAGGAAAAGAGCCCAAAAGCAAACGTGTGAACTTGTGTTACGTGTGATTCCAGGGTGACTCCGGAGGCCCACTCGTCTGTGAGGGCGGACTGGCGTTTGGTTTTGTGTCCTTCCGCACCGGTGGCAAACCGTGGCCAATAGTCAACGTATTCGGAAAGATACCGGCCTACCTTGACTGGATTAATGAACAAATGCGGGAAATGTCCAATCAAACCCTGGTCCGTTAACTGTGTTTCACGAGCCTGTCCTTATTCTCTCACCACATGCAATGAATGGGACACATTTATGGAAAAATAAATCTTACAATGATTGTTTGTGTGTTTGTATGCAGTTGTAATATTTAATATTAAGTATTAATATTTTCCCTGTATAAAAACACCCCAAATATTTGGATATTCTAGTAATTTATCAGCTGATTAGGACAGGTAGGTCCAAATTAGGAAAACACTGCCACCTAGTGTACATGCGTTTAATGCCCTTCCATGTTTTGCATAAAAAATATCAAATACAAGGAAAGACATGCATTTCTCCTCAAATTGACAGGCAATTTTTTGATATCTCTATTGGATACAAGAGTCAAAGCAAATATTTGCATGCTGGTCAAATTATTAGTGCTTATTAAGTCTCAATGGTAACCTGTATGGTGCAATAAGAGCCTTAAGAGAACAATAAGAGAACAGTTGCGCAGAAAATTGAGACTAGCTTGCCGTTGTATAAAAGGCGTGTACGCACCAATCAATTGAAATAAAAGCCACATCTAATCACCGGCAGCGGACCTTAAATCGCCTCCATGTTTGGTTGGCAGAGTTTTACGTGGAACACAGGAAAACACAATCAAGTAACATTTGAAAGGGATTTTATTTTGGAAAAATAAACAAAATGTACGCATGCACAAAAAAAATGCATTGATGAGAACATTAAAACTTTTGGATTTCCCCGAACATAGGACTAACCCAAGCGGACAGTGATCAAATTAACCAGTGCTTTATATATATGAACTTACTGGAATATAAAAAAGTCTTTTTCAGAGTATTTTTATTTCCTCATCTTCGTGTATTTCCCTGCACACACACACACACACACACACACACACACAGAACGTGTGATAATTCCTCTTTCTTCGTTACAGAGGGGAAAACAGGGTGGCACCGAACGCCACCGCACATGCCGAGATACATTCCCTGTCATCCTGGGGGGTGGGGTGGGGTGGGGTGGGTGGTGGGGGTCTCGACGCTGGGCAAACAAACGTGTGTGTGCCGGGCTCAGGGCGAGGTGAGACGAAGCACACTAGGATATATAAAGTGACGCATAACTCAAAGAAAATGTGTCCTCTTAATATAAATTGAAGCGTAACCTAAAAAAAAAAACCTAATAAAAAAAAAACATGTTCTCTTGAGATCAATACCCAAAACCAAAAAGATATGAGAGAAGGCCTGATAAAAACGGAAAACAAAAAAGTTAGAAATACTTGGAGAAGGACCTGTCAGGACGGCTCGACGTGAGAGCCAACCTTCCCCTGAACTTATCCAGGACTGCTCTTTAATCTATAGAATTGGTTTCGTTCTTTTTTTTCTCCTCTCTCTCTCTATCTCTCTCTCTCTTCTCTCTCCTCCCGTCGATGTCGTAATTCTGCAGCAAGGTCTGCGCTAGAATGGGATTCCAGCTAGGTCTGCTGTCATTCAAATGGGGTTGCAGGCGAGAAGGGGGGCGGGGGG
>PIJE02002134.1:13133-35633 GCA_002895965.2 Coryphaenoides rupestris | reverse complement strand
TTGATGTGGCATTGTGGCAAGAATCGTTGCTACAGTCTTCTTATGTCATTAATGTAGCTTTTTTGTCTGTGTACATTCATACATGCTTGTATATTTGTAACTCATTTGACCGATTGAAAGGACTCAATGCTTACTTCTATGTATTTACTACTCTGAAGAAGGGAAACAGATGGTGGATAACGAGTAAAATTCTTTCCATTTTCTAGAAACATACTGTGAATAACCAGGAAAACATGCACCAGAGTTCTTGTCAACATTCAGCCTTGTCACCAATAATTCACACAAAAGCTTTTAGTTTTAGGAGGCATACATTAAAACATTTTAAATTGTTTCTACAAAAAGAGAACCCACCTTTTTCTATAACAGAAAAGGAGACGCGCAAAGCCACTTGGCTACCCAGCAGGACGGAGGTCATCATCATCATCATCATCATCATCTTCTACGACATTCAACCTTAATAGATGGACAAGAAAACAAAAATCAATACCAAGTCCTCCAATAGTTTAGTGGCACAAAGTCATGCAATTGTACACACACACACACACACACACAGGCAAACATGTCAATTTAACAGAGCAATGGTAGTTATAATTAACAACCCTTTAGCCCTTTACCACAAATGAGATATTACAGTCTCAATGGCGTTCAATTTATGCACATTGTGAGATCTGTCTAGTCCCTATGACAGACATTTTCTCTTAGAAATATTTCGGTAGGCTTCAGACTTCGGGAGAACTCGTGGATAAAACGGCCTTTGACGTTGGATTATTTAAATTCCCCAAAGGTCCTTTTTTTTGTTTGGTTTTTAAAAACGAGAAATAGCATCAGGAGAGACAGGACGTGCTACCGGATGAAATTCATTGTTTTGGGACAAGTAGACCAAGCCCTAACAACGGGGGTTGAGAGACCCATTGCATTTGCGTGGACAAAGAGTGTAAGATGGGACATGGGAACATGATAACTGTTTGAGGGATGTGAACAGGAGAGCAAAAAATGTTACCTCACATTACTGGCCTATCTCCAATTATGAACTAGCCATGTGAGCAGCGTTCACCAGAGACAGGAGGGCTCGTGTGTCGGTAGGCCCAACACTTCATTCTCCAAGGACTTTGTTGATTTCCAAAACGATAGCGGCCAGAGATCTTGGGTGTAATGAAGCGTTATGACAGCACCAGAAACAGCAGGAGGACATTTCAGTTCCTAGTCCGTTCCAATCCTAGAAGCCCACCCTTTATATCCAAGTTGGTGTAAGCTAGACCTAACGTTAAAAAAATTACCAATTCAAAAATTACAGAAAAAAAAACCCCCCTCCAGACTATATTGTCTCTAGGCAACTATATATAGCCCACCCCTTATGTCTGTACCAACTGTATTCAGTGAATTCTAAATCAGATTCCTAGATTGTTTCAAACTGGCTTCTTTTCGGAGGAAATCAGGAATCAGAGAATTTTCAACGGGTAGTTTTAATAGGGCCCAATAAGGCCAGAAGAGACATTAAAAAAAAATTACTGATACACAAACAGAGCACATTTCTTAATGATCAGTCCAAACTGCAGCCGATTGTGACAAGTCCTCAGGATGGCATGATATAGCGCGACGACTTTTATTCAAAAATAAAAAAAAAGGGGCTAGAAAGCACAGCTGTCCTGAAACATTTGCAATTTTGAGTTGTAGCATTTCCAGAGTCATCCAGAGGATTCTGTAACGTTTTGTCCATCCCTACAATTTGAAACCGCCTTGCCCCTTTGGGTTTTGGGTTGGTGTGGCCAGAAAGATGAGGCTGAGTAGTTCTCATTTCTCCTAGTCGAGATGTTGGGGCTATAAATATCTGTGCTATATGCTATATCCATTTTTGGAGAAGAATTTAAATGAAATAAAAAGGTAGGCCTATATCCAACAAAGCCAAAAATCTAATATTAATATCCAGTACTGGGTACTCCAGGATGTACATACCCAAACGAGAGCATGAGGAAATGCCAAAACATCCGTTTAGGGTTGGTTTTGAGGAAGAACGTGCCCTCAAAAAAAACTAAATTAATCTAAAATTAAAATTATAAAGGCCAAGTTGAGCAATTTAGGCCATCCCTCACCATCTAGCCCCTTTAACAAAGAAGGTAACAGGTCATTTAAATGAGCAACGAAGCAAAATCATCATGCAAGGAAACCATGGCCCATATCAAAGAAACGTTCGCAAAAAGGAAGGAGTTACAGAGCTGAATAGACCATGGCAGCATATCCACAGCTTATCAAGCTTCAGAAACTCAGAAAGCCATGTTATATTAAATCATTTAGGTTCGAAAATTTTCGCTGTTGGTGCCAAGAGCCATTTCTTTTCGAGTGAATTTGATGTAGATGCTATCAAGCTGTGTTGAACAGCAGAGATCTCACCAAGGGATGAAGCACAAAAGCTTAATGCTCCTACTGCCTAAAATATTGACCTTCGATCCTCAGCGTGGTTATACTGAAACCAGGGAAATTGTCGGGAGCATAACTAACCTACAGGAGTCCCGACTGATTGTTAGAGCACACAGAGAACAAAAAAACAACACTTGAACACGGGACTTAGGATACAAGGTTGTATAACCATAGTTCACAACAAGAATAACCACCCCCCTCCACAAAAAACGCAAAATGCAAAAAAAAGAAAAGGAAAAAAAAAAAAAGTCTTCAAAATCTTTAGAAAAAAAACGGCGCAGGGTGGTGATGATCTTGAAATCAGGAGGATTTTTTGTGTTTTTACTCGTTTGAGGCTGAGGACGAGAAGTAGGCACAAGTGTAAAGACACTAAAGCAGCATTTGGACAATTACGACACAGCATACTAACGTTTCTCCATCACTTGGGCTCATTTTCTCATAGGGACAGGGAGAGGAGACATGACATGAGACAATATCGCTAGTCTGCAGTGGGGCTTTTGGGGTCGTATTTCGCCAGAGAATCTGAACCCTGAAAAAGAACTTCCGCTACTCGGGTTCTGAGGTGGGCATGGCCGAGGAGACCACCATTTGCATACTAACGCAGACAGGTTGGGGGGCTTTCCACAGACCTCTTACGGGAGACGGGCCTTTTTTTTTCTCTCGATGATAAAACGTGAATAGCTCCAAGTCCTAACGTTATATCAGTATGCTACTCACCATAGCTGTCATAGCTGTCCCTGTACGATCCTCCAGAGCGCTGTTCACCATAGCTATTCTGACTCCTGAAACAGTAGATGGACAGCCACGTCAGAACACACGATTATCGGCCAATAGTTGAAGGTTGCCAGATTGGCAGTAATATGAATAAAAAGGAATCCACACGGACAACTTAAATGGCAGGAACAGTTTGTGTTACATGAGCCATTGGTATAGCTCTACAACTGCAATATTTGTCCCAACTATGTCAACACCACAATGGAGTATAGGGTCTTTTGGGCCTCAGTATGCCCCAGGGTTGGGCGGTTTTCCGGTCTTACCGGTATGGTACGGTGTGAGAGTTCATGCCGGTTTAAACTATGCAAACCGACTACCGGTATTTGTCATTATGAGACGTTCTGGTCAATTAAAAACATAACCTATTGCACGTCACGCACTAATATACATAGAATAAGATCGTGATTTTAATAGGCCTAATTAATTAAGCAATGTTAAAACATGCAGTTTCCCCAAAACATTTAATCAATAAATGTTATTTAATCTGGTTCACAATTTAGAACGGCAGTTTTATCTCGGCAGTAACTGCGGTCATGACAGGTGTGCTGCTGTTTGAGATCACTTAGTCTTTTCATTTATTTAATTAGGCCTACACGTTTTAATTAGACATAACTCAGTACGTGGATTGATAACATGAATAAGAAGAGGAAAAAGAAAGAAAAAAAATGTATCTATGTCATGTATTTTTGACTTTTTTTTAAAAAGCTAGAGAACATCGTCACTACGTGTTGACCGTTTGTGAGTGCCGTTCGTTCCTACCTGTTTTCCCTGCTGTAGCCACCGCTTCCTCCTCCAGAATAGCCACTGGCACCACCCCCGCGGCTGCTGCCTCCGCTCCTGTAGCCTCCTCCGTAGCTTCGGTCTTCGTCGCCATAGCTGCTCCTTCCTCCGCCGAAGCCGCCTCCTCCTCCTTCTCTGCCGTAGCTTCTACCCTCTCCGTAACTTCTGCTCTCTCCGTAACTTCGGTCTGTGTAGCTTCTGCTGCCGTATCCTGCACCGTCGTCGCCTACGAACGAAAACACAAAAGCTGACAGATGTTAGAAGAAGAACACCTCACAGCGCCATTGCCACACAACACCGAAAGCATTGACTGGTGGACAAGGGAATGACCTGAATCAAATGTGGCTCAATCAGATGAGCCACATCGCATTCATCGCTATCCCTTACCTTCCATATAGTCACGCCCACCTCGTCTACCTCCCCTGTAAAATCCACGGCCACCGGAGCCGCCACGGAACGTGGAGCCACCACGCCCACTGGGCTTCCCAGCTTCATCCACGCGGATGGGCTTGCCGTCAATAGACTACAATAAACAGAGAAGAGAGAAGTTAGCGGGCAGCACATATTATTCCCAGCAATTTCAATTAACTCGTAAGAAACCCATCAATTGCCTTCTTTCATGACAATTCCACCCGGTAATATGTCGAGTGTGAGCAGGGAACCCATATTCAGCCCCTAGAAACGAAATGCTACTAGGCTACTGGGAGAGACCAGTGGTGAGTGATCCATGCAAGATGCACTGGTCGGCTAATATAATCACCATCTTCTGGCCACATAGACATTCAGTTATCTCTGTTAGATTTCTGTAATGTTGGGAAATAAGGGGTGTCCTAGATTCTCCATCGGAACACGTTGACATAGCAAAATAAAGCTAAAAAAGTAATTTAGTGGCATTTAACGGAAACGACTTGGCAGAAATATGTTTTATGAACTAAGTTTTGATTGGTGTATATCATTTATAAAATCAGTCGAGCAACCTAATCACTTGACGCGTAGCATACTCAACGTTGGTCACTGCAAGGGGCGTCTACCAGAAGGCCTTTATTGTCTTTTAAAGGGGCCGTGTTTTTGTTGTTGTTTATCTTCAATCTTGTGCTCTTCTGCACCCCACTTTACAACTCAAATCTTACCTATAGCCTTAAAATGTGTACAAATGTTGTACACATTTGTACACTCTTTTCACTACTTAAATTGTGCACGCACACGCACAATCACAAAAAAGAAGAAGAAGCAGCAGAATGTACGCCGGGGCAGGCTTTTCATTGGAACGGCACGAACTTGCTCCGACACGTAACCGGTTTGGGCAATCGCACGTCAAGAATGCCGGCAACCGACTTTCCCCCAACGGCAGATGCAGAGCAAACACACAAAACAGGTTTTTATTCGCGCTCAACCGTTCTCGTTTACTGTACATTTACAAAATAACAATGTGAGTATTTGAATGACACAATCGTTTTCATTTCGGGTCAGGTCAGACCACAAACAAAACCAAAACAAAAAAAACAGGAACACACCTTCCCGTTCATGGCGTCCTTTGCGTCTCGGGCGTCTTGAGGGTTTTCGAACGTCACGAAGCCGAACCCTCTCGACTTGTTCGTCTCTCGGTCCCGGACCACGTCGGCTGTGGAGAGGTTGAGAAAGAGAACGGTTGAGAAAACTTTTGATGATGCAGCGGCGGTTCTAGGTTCTAGACTGCAGGCTGGGGGGGCCGGTTGTTGTTGTTGTTGTTGTTTTTTTTTGTCATAGGGGGCACATTCCACCCCCAAGAGAGACAAACACAATGTTCAAGCTTCCAAAAATGTTTAGTTCAGCATAGAAAGCAATGGCACACTAGACAAAGTACACAAAATACCATTATTTGTTGGCATTTATTCCAGTCACTTGTTTCAGTAAATATTTCAGTTTAAGTCTCAGTGTTACAGGGGGGGGGAGGGGGGGAGAGAGAGGAGGCACTGGGGCCCCAGTCCTAGAACCGCCCATGTTACAAATGTCACTCAGCTCACACCTCGAATATCGGCGTTTTTTGTTTGTTTTTGTTTGTTTGACACGTGACCCCGGCTGCTTTTTTGACAAGACAGACAAAGTAAATAAAAACACAAACATGCTCAGATTTGAGGGACTAGGACTAGAACTGGAACTAGAACTGGAACTGGAACACAGCGTCTACCTTTCAGCACGGTGCCGTACTTGGTGAAGGCGCTCTTCAGGCCCGTCTCGTCCGTGTCGAAGCACAAGCCGCCGATGAACAGCTTGCCCTCGTTGTTCATGTTCATGTTCATGTTCATGTGTGTGGGGAAATACGCTGCGTCGAGGAAGAGATCGAAAATGACATCGAAGACGACGACAAGACGACGACGACAACAACAAGACAACAAGACAACAAGACGACGACAACAGCAGTTATAACATGTGCCACCAGGAGGCCCGTTAAGCTCTCTACGGTGCAGTTAAGCACCGCGAAAATCCACGTCAATGTCAGCGACCCCGGAGCCTTAACGTGAACCGATCCGTCATCGATATAAATATAGATGCATGCATGTATATGTGTGTGTGTGTGTGTGTATATATACGCGGTTTTTAGAGCTTACTTTGCGGGGGGCCCCGGGGTTGGAAGTTGGAAGAGGGACGAGGTGACGGCTCTCCTGCGTTGCAGCTGTCAGACTGAGCCTAAAATGGCCCCTCTCTCTCTCTCTCTCCTCCTCTTTCCTACCTCACTCTCTCACTCACTCCCTCTCTACCAGGGGCGGCGCCAGGGATTTTGGGACCCCGTGAAAAGAAACCCATATAGGGGCGTTGTTATACAGAAACAACTCGTTTTAACATCATTTATTTGAGACCATCGTTTTATATATATATATATATATATATATATATATATATGGAGCCATATAATACTGTGATACTTGTATTATGTGGTTAAATGAGGTTTGCTGGGAGTGTCATGCTTAGGAGAACATTGTTTTCTTCATGTTTGTTTTCAGTATTTATTTTGTAAGAGAGGGGCCCTCCGGTATATTTTGTTTCATTATTTTCATGCACATTTCAGTCTATCAACCCATTTGTTTTGTCAACTTCACTGTAGTTGTGTCGCTAATTACTTAGAAGAAAAGAAATCCAAATAAAAACAAACTTTTCATTTCAGGCTCCTCCCTCCCCCCCTCCACTTTGGGCCCCCGGGTAGTCAGTCCCCCAGTCCGACGCCCCTGCTCACTACGACCCCTGTAGAAGCCTCTTCCTCTCCTTCTCCTTCCTACTCCTCCTCTCCTCTCCGTGCTTCCCTCCTTTTATGGACAAACCGCTTTAACGACGGCGGCGGCGGCGGCTTCACAGCCAGGTGCCGAAACCTTGAAGCATTGATTCACACTTTTTTGTTTGTTAACACATTTAACACTTTAAGTTCCAATCTTGTTGCTCATGTGTTGTTGTTGTTGTTGTCATTATTAATGACAATAACAAAGTAGCTCTACTATTTGATTTATTTATTTATTTATTTGTTTGTTTATTTTTGTTCACATTTGACACTAAGTTCCAATCTAGTTGGTCATGTGTTGTTGTTGTTATTATTAATGACAATAACAAAGTCGCTCTACTATTTTATTTATTTATTTGTTTGTTTATTTTTGTTCACATTTGACACTAAGTTCCAATCTAGTTGGTCATGTGTTGTTGTTGTTATTATTAATGACAACAAAGTCGCTCTAATATTTTATTTATTTGTTTATTTATTTTATTTATTTTATTTATTTATTTTATTTTATTCATTTTTTTGTTGTTTTTTTAGTTCCAATCTAGTTGTTCGTGTTGTTGTTGTTGTTGTTGTTATTATTAATGACAATAACAAATTAGCTCTAATATTTTATTTATTAATTAATTAATTAATTAATTTGTTATTTTTTAAACACATTTAACACTTTAAGTTCCAATCTACTTGGTTGTGTGTTGTTGTTCTTGTTGTTGTTGTTATTATTGACAATAACAATCGACAAAAAAGGGTCAAATAAGTTGCAACAAAAAACCCGTCACGTCACACGTTGCCTCAGCTCGACGCCACCATGTATAATAGGCCCCGCCCCTCTTATCTACCAGAAGGTTCTAGACGTAATTCTTCATTCATCCACTTGGGGGCAGTGTTGCTTTATACAATTCAGTTCAATTTCAATTCAATTTAAAGAGCTTTATTGGAATGGGAAAACGTACATTTACATTGCCAAAGCGAGTGGTAAGTAAAAACTAAAACAAAACAAATCTAATTTACAATTGTCGATTTACAAATGTACAATTGCAGATATTGTACTACAAAGAAATATGTAAACCAAGCTGCAATATTGCAATGAAATATATAAATATGAGTATCTAAAATATACTTATAAAGAACTAAATATATACAGTTAAATAAGTCAACTTAAAAAACCGGGTTACAAAAAAATACTAAATAAATAAATAATATAATATAATAATAAAAATACATAAACATTTTTGGGAAAAAGGGGGATTGACAGGTGATTGACAGGTGATGGCTTTATACAACAAACAACCATCATATATTGCCTGAATAAAGCCATATGACATATATCATATTGAGGAGACATTGTTGTTATGTAATATCAATCATTAATCCATGTTCTCCATGGTGTCCTGTTCCTTATTCTCACCTTGTAAAGCCTGTCAATGAATTAAAACATGTGAATCAAATCATGTCAGCAAATATATCAATCAATCAATGAACTCACAGACCCTTCCAGACGTACGCATGCCTTTCTCGAATGAGGTGACAGAATTATAGCGATGCCATCGCTGTGCATTTCTTGAAATGTGAAATGGCTCGCTGCATGCTTTCTCATGCAAGTAGGTGCTTGTGCCGGTAGTCTGTGTCCCTGGTGGGGCCCATTGACAGCAGTACAAGTGTTGTGTCCTGCTCCTCTCTCTCTCTCTCTCTCTCTCTCTCTCTCTCTCTCTCTCTCTCTGATGTTGATTGCTATTCTAGAGCTGTATCTTTGCAGAGGCACTGGTACTCAGAGTGCTCAGATGTTCTCAGATGTGTTGCAGCTGGGCTGTGATGTGTCATGCCAAAGTAGTGTAAAGCACCCACCTTGAACTATCTATCTGTCTATCTGTCTATCTGTCTGTCTCTCTGTCTCTCTCTCTCTCTCTCTCTCTCTCTGATGTCTATCTAATTGCCTGTCTGTCCCTCAGTCCGTCCCCCCTCTGCCCTCCTTAGAAAGCTATGGGCAGTCCTATTGCAGGCTCCCGACGGGGCCCGACGAAGAGCCGAACGCAGAAGAGCAGAAAAAGAGAATGCGCCCGTGTGCCTTTAAGAGGTAAAACCACGTTGTTATTCTTGGTTTGTGCACAAGCTTGCTGCGGAGGTGGACAGATAGTGGCGGGTAAGATGGTGTGTCGGTGGGAGAGCTGTGTGTAGGAGTCGCCCTAATATGTGTCGCCCGAGACCAGTATGGATCAGTGCGTGCGTGCGTGTGTGTGTCTGCGTGTGTGTGTGTGTTTGAGAGAGAGGGAGGGAGAGAAAGGGGGTGGTGGTGGTGGTGGTAAATAAGACATCCATGCCATTGATGGTAGCGAGACGTTGCTTCTAACACGTCCTCGACTGAGCGAAGACGCAGGGCAGGGGCGGTGCAGCTCTCCAACGTCCCCGCCTCCCACCCTGGGCCTCCGACACACGGCAAGGACAGGGACCAGAAAGCGCTTTTTCTTATTTGCGCTCTCTTTTTTTCTCTCTCTCTCTTTCTCTCTCTCTCTCTCTCTCTCTCTCTCTCTCTCTCACACACACACATTACATATATATATATATATAAAGAAAAATCAATGTGTGAGTGTCCTTGAGTATGCAGAGTGATATGCCGCCATACCCACTCACGCCATGCCTTTGGCTGTGATTACAGTTAATTTGAGTGATTGAAATGCTTCCACGGCGGGGAGACGGAGGAAGCGAAGTAAAGGGGGCTCGCGCAGATGAAAGGGGTGGAGGCCAGAAGGGCTTGGAGCCACTCCAGGTGGAGGAGGTGAGTCATTTCCACTTCCAAAAGACTACACACACGACTACACACACGTGTGTGATGTGTGTGTATTTGTGATTATTTGTGTGTATTGTGAGTATGTTATTACTGATTTGTGTCATTGAGAATGCATCTTTTCCCTGTCTGTCGCTCTCTTTTCGGCCTAAGCATGTACGCATCCGTGTGCATCCGACTCACGCTGAACACGGCCGCCTGCATTGGGCTCGGTCCGTGCACCAAAGTGAACACTGGATGGCGAGGGCCACGTTTCCAAACAAGACACACACACACAACAGAAGCAGGGTTGCCCATCATACTACAGCAAAGTGTGAAGATGACAGTTGAAGCAAATGGATTGCATTTATATATTTTATCCAAAGCGCTTTACAGTATTGCCTCACATTCACCCATTCATACACCAACCATGCAAGGTAACAACCAACACATCAGGAGCAGTTAGGGTTAGGTGGTGTCTTGCTCAGGGACACCTCGACTCTTAGCTAGGAGGGGGAGCCCGGGGATCGAACCAGCGACCTTCTGGTTGCCAGACAACCGCTACTGCCGCCCCCACTGTACTGGTATGGCAGTCTCACAGAGTCATGAACACACTACAGCGCACGCTCACTTGAACAACGGTCGGTATCCATGCGGACCATGTGGAGACACCTTGGATGTTCTATGCCAACGGTCCAATACGAATTGGACTCATGGTCCTACACTATGTCAATGTTTGCAGCCATTGGGTACGTCTGAGGAGAGAACCTGTGGGTGAGCTGACGTCTGGCAAGAGAGGAGAGTGTACAAAGAGGACATTTTGTTCTAGACAAAGCAAGTAGGCAGGAATAGAACTATACTGCTGTCTTCCACCCCCGCCTGACCATGTACCCCAGCACACTAGCCTGTTCCTGCCTAATAACTCTGCCAGACTCTCTCTCTCTTTCTCTCTGTCTAGGTCTCTCGCTCTATCCCTTCCTCCCTCTCTCTCTCTCTCTCTCTCTCTCTCTCTCTCTCTCTCTCTCTCTCTCTCTCTCTCTCTCTCTCTCTGTGTCTCTCTCTCTCCTCCACCAACACCATTGAGGAAGGGCAAATAAAAAGTTGTCATGGAAACCTGCTGTGCCTTTCTTACTCTCCCTCATCACCCTGTTATCACAAATGCATGCACGCACACACGCACGCACACGCACACACACGCACACGCATATGCACGCACAATCATGTTATGGTGTAACATCTTGTATTGTAACTTGTTATGCTCTAACATGTTATGGTGTAACATGTTATGGACTGGCATTAACAAGTGTGGGGATCTTTAAACAAACAGGCCTTTATTATGTGAAAGAGCATAAGACTCTATTGTGCAAGTGGGACTTTGTTTTCTGATTTCTGAGCAAAATTGGCTCAATCCAGAAACAAGAACTGCGCGCACACACACACACACACACACACACACAGACACAGACACGCGCACACACACACACACACACACACACACACACACACACACACACACAGAGAGAGCCTCAAAACACAATCAAAACACAAGCACTGGTTGGCGTGGGCGGAGTTACCAGCTGCTTCAAGGGTTGATGATGTGTCCCCTCCCCCTCCTTCCAGGTCCCACCTCCCCCACCCCCACACACCACCACCACCACCACCACCACCATCTCAAGTGTGTGATCTCAAGGGAGAGCGTGTGTGTGTGTGTGTGTGCGTGCGTGTGTGTGTGTGTGTGCGTGCGTGTGTGTGTGTGTGTGTGTGAGCCTCCCATTCATCCAAGGTGAGCTGCAGCTGACACCAGCAGACGCAGCCAGCCAGGAGCACAGCAGTGTGCGTCGCGAGGGCGAAGCCGCAGGGACACGAGGCTAGGCTACGTGTTCGCGTAGCGGGCGATGATGATGATGACGTCACTTGTTTTGTTTTTCTCTTCCCAACTCCCCACCCCACCACCACCACCACCACCACCACCATCCCCCGGTGGAACGGGAGAGTGAACAAGACACACACACACACACACACACAGGCACAGGCACAAATGCACACACACATGCATATACAGTATACGCAAACACACACTAACATTGGTACACACACAAACACACGCAAACACACACTAACATTGGTACACACACACACACTCACACGTATACGCACACACACTGCCATAGACACACATACTCACACATGTATACACACACACACGTATACACACACACACACACACATGCGTATACATACACACACTATCATGGGCACACACACACACACAATTAATTCACTTTTTTTCTCATATCCTCTATTGAACATTTCTTTTGGATGGTATCATTATGTGCAAGAATGGCTCAGGTAGATTTATGTATTTTCCAATTGCTTTTATTGCCTTGAAGCATCCTCTGGCTGTGGATGGTGAGCACCTAATGATTCTGGCCAGGTGTCTGGCCGGCCCCGATCAATAACCAATCAGTACTTAGTCAGTCGCAGGCGTTGATTGGTCCTTGAATTAGAAAAGGAAAAGGAATTGGGGATTGAACTGCCTCTAGGCTGTGTGTAAGTGTGTGTGTGTGTGTGTGTGTGTGTGTGTGTGTGTGTGTGTGTGTGTGTGTGTGTGTGTGTGTGTGTGTGTGTGTGTGTGTGTGTGTGTGTGTGTGTGCATATTGCCTAGATACTGGACTGGTGTGTGTGTGTGTGTATGTGTGTGTGTGTGTGTGTGTGTGTGCAGATTGCCTAGATACTGCGTTGGTGTGTGTGTGTGTGTGTGTGTGTGTGTGTGTGCGAATGTGTGCATATTGCCTTGATACTGGGTTAGTACGTGTGTGTGTGTGTGTGTGTGTGTGTGTGCGTGTACATATTGCCTAGATACTAGATACTGGGTTGGTGTGTGTGTGTGTGTGTGCATTTTCCCTTGATACTGTGTGTGTGTGTGTGTGTGTGTGTGCGTGTGCTAGGGAGGAGGCATGGAGCACTTGAGTGTATTTCAAATGTTATACCGCCATTTGTATCGTTTATATGTTCTATTATAATAATGATTCTCAGACACAGACACGATTGGCATACAAAAAGCTGCAAAAAGAGAAAAAGCTTGTCAAATTAGTCTTTCATCTCCAACAACAACTAAGACATTCAATATGATAATTATGTTTGTTTGTCATCCATCTATTTGTTACACTAATGAGGTTTTTAGCAAGCCTATCAGACGGCAACTGAGTCAGGGCGCTTTAACACACAGACCACATTCTATTCACCGATGAAAACACAGCAATTTCCCAGCCAGCCCCAAGTATAATCAATACCTTATTGTAAGTATTACAAAAAAAGTGTTCTTTTGTCTTTAAATAGTTGAACAAATAGCCCCCCCCCCCCCCCTCCCTCCGCATCTGACAGCCACCGCGTCAAAGCCAGCCCTGTCCCTGTATCCCTTTGTCTCTGTGTCTCCTTTCAGTGCAAAACACTCAATATGCCTTTGAGCTTCGAAGCCGAAACCACAACAGCATGTAGATGAGACGATAGGTTGCGGCTGACATTTAAAAGGAGTCGCTACCCCCTCATCTGTCTGTCCATTGTCAGCCGTCCTCCGCGGTCTATAATGAGAAACGTGCGCGACACCGCACGCCCAGGCCATTATAAATAGCCGGTGTCCTGGTTAAATGCAACACCTCTCCCCGGATGCTATAATTGGGGGGGGGGTGGCTGCGTGATTCACTGTGATTCATGCCAGCCAGCGATGTGTGTGTGTGTGTGAGTTGTTGTTGTTGTTGTTGTTGTTGTCGTTGTGGTGGCTCCTCGCTCACACACACACACACAGGAGCTGGTTGGATGACCACGGGTGGAGGAGAGAGAGAGAGAGAGAGAGAGAGAGAGAGAGAGAGAGAGAGAGTCTCCATCCATATCTCTCAATCAATCTGCATCTTTCAGGCTATCCATTCAGTCCATCCACATGTTTCAATCTATCCGTATCTCTCAGTTTGTCCACATCTTATCTTTTTTCCTTTGTTGAGACGCCAGATTTGTCAACCCCACATTCACAGAAAGGAGGACACATCAGGATAAAAATAACACTGTTCTGCCCACACATTGAAGAAAATCATTGTTTGGGAATCGAGAGCTATTTGTATTGCTTGCGTATATGCCCCTGTGTGTATTTCTCTATTTGTACTTGTTCAAGAGGCCTATAGTATGTATTTTACATAGTACGTACAGTATGCGCTGTACAGTATCTACGTGTGAATGTACGTACGCGCTTACGTATTTTAACCTATGTAATTACAAACACTTGCGTCGATACGTATGTACACTCGGCTTATGTACGAACGTACGTCGGCCTACATAACATCCATCCACGTCAGCACCGCCTATGTTTGCGCGCCACGTTACATGCTAAGAGGCAGGTGCAGAAACCCACAAGTGTGGCGTCGTCGTGGCAATCACGGAATTAATATTTATTTTTTTATTTTTTTGCCGGTAACCATGCGTGTGATCCATCTCCTCTATTCTTGGCTGTGAGAGACACCGTGAGTGAGTGATAGACACCTACTTAATAGCGCCCCGCTGTGCGCTGCCCGCGCGCGCCAGCTAAGTGGGAGGGGAGCCGGGAGGTGATTGGTCGGATTAGCACGGAGGCCCTCTACAAATCCACATTCAAGGCTTTTCAGGGCTGCCCGACACGCTGCCTGCTTGTTAAGACACTAATTATATGCGCTGGTATAACTTGGCAGCTGCTCGTGTGAATGAATGCGTGTTGTTTGTTGTTGGGTCCTCCGCGTATCCACTAGCATGTTTGTGTGCACGTCGACTGAATGTGGAGGAAGAGGGTGTGTGTGTATGGTGTGGCGTGCGTGTGTGTGTGTGTGTGTGTGTGCGTGTGTGTCTGTGTGCGTGAGTAGCTGTAATTGCAAGTGTTTCTAGTTTGCACATGTCTATAAGGAAATCTGAGGCAGTTTTGGTGGGTGTATGTGCCTGTGTGTGTCCGTGTGTCTGTGTGTGGTGTGTGCATGTGTGAGTGTGTGTGTGTGTGTGTGTGTGTGAGAGCTGTGCAAGCGAGTGTGGCAAGCGTGTAAAGTGTGCATTTGCGAATGTGAATCAGTGACCGTTTTAGTGAGCGTGTGTGTGTGTGTTAAGCGTGTGTGTTGTCATGACGACGGGTGTGCACGTGCATGTACTGTACGCGTGTGTGTGTGTGTGTGTGTGTTACAAGTGTTTACATGAGCAAACGTGGGTCTGCTGCGATGGTGTGTGTGCATAAGTGTGTGCGGGTGTGTGCGTGTGCACTGTGGCACGGTTGGCTCCCAGTGGCCATGTGGGTGTATACAGTGGGTGGCTCAGCTACATTAATAACCAAAGGGCAGGCAGGGAGCTGCAAGGACAGACAGGAAGAGGAAATCCAGTTTGCGTGTCGCCCACCACTTCCTTTGTTTCTCTCTAACTCACAGAGCAGCCGCTGCTATACTGTAACTAGCTTGTTATTGCATTGTGGCGAGATACAAATCACGACTATAAACACACACACACACACACACACACACGCACGCACGCACGCACACACCCAGGCCAACCCACACCCACACACACACACACACACACGCACGCGCGCACACACACACACACACACACATGCACGTGGATAAGACTTCATGAGAAAATGTGTCAGGCTTATTGTGACTTCTGCCTTTTTTACTGGAAATGACTTGCGGTCATTCAAACGCCCACAGACCGTGACCTTATCACGCCGGTACAGTACACAGGACTGAACACCGCGCCGCGCGATAAAACGATATTCAAGATATCAGGAAAATGTATGTAGGCCTACTGTATAATCGGCTCCAAACCCCCCCCCCCCCCAAACAGCAATACTAGACGGTCAGGACAGCTGCAGTACATCAGATGTCCAGTAGAGGTCCCCCCTCTCTCTCATTATCTGAGGTCCAACTCGGGGTTGTAAGTAGAAAGGCATTCTATAACTACAGTACAGGCTGAAGAATTTGTGGCCTTCTTCCTGTGCAGCAAGATGGATCTAAAATGCGTCATTAGACAGATCGTATAAACTGCAGCGATATGTGAATGAATATGGGCACGGACCGACGTGGAGCTTGAGCCGTGATCTCGTCGACTCGTTCACAACTTGCTCCCTCGCTCCCTTGCTCCCTTGCTCCCTTGCTCCCTTCCTCCCTTCCTCCCTTCCTCCCTTGCTCCCTTCCTCCCTTCCTCCCTTCCTCCCTTGCTCCGACCCAGCCCTGTCTTGAGATGGGAGAGGGAGAGGAACGATAACCAGTCCGATGCCATTGACATACTCTCTGGTTAAGGCAGCCCACCCCCCCCCCCCCCCCCAACCACCCATCCCCTGGACGCTCCGCCCTCCCCTGGACGCCCCCCCCCCCCCCCCACCACTTGCCTTCTGCTCTAACACATCCCCATTGAACTTTCAGCCCACTCGCCGAGGAATGCCGGGCGAGTGGGAGGGGAGGGTAGGGGTGAGGAGGAGGAGGGAGGAGGAGGAGGAGGAGGGGGGAGAGATATATATACGGGGGAGGGCTGCGGGGGAGGACCAGGTACCGGCGGAGATTTTGAAATAAAATAATGCACAAAAAAAACAAAAACCCGGAGACCTAAAACCACGTGCAGGGAATTAAATGAGGTTAAAATAGTGTATACTGTGAAAGACGAGGAAAGACGCTACGCTACACACCCCCCCCACTCCGGTGACTTGGCCTCAGCGTGTGATAGGTCGGTGAGATCTGTTATTAGCGTGCCCATGTGGTAATTAGGTAATGGGAGAGAACGGAGCAGGGGCCTGTCATGTGACGAGGGCAACGGCAAAGACAAGAGTGACAAACTGTGTGTGTGTGTGTGTGTGCGTGTGTGTGTGTGTGTGTGTGTGTGTGTGTGTGTGTGTGTGTGTGTGTGTGTGAGCCCTGCACAGCGGAGGCTGCTGTCAGAACAGAAGGCCACGGTGGCAGAGTTGAGTTTTCCACCCTCTGTTCTGCCCGCTGAACAGGTGCGGAGTGACACGGCTAAGTATAAGGGCAGGGGGGAGCTAACAATGACATAGTCACACACACACACACACACATGTACGTGGTGCACGCACACTTATGCACACACACACACACACACACAGGCTCACACACACACACACACACACACACAGGCAGGCTCAGACACACACAGACACACACACACACACACACACACAGCACACACACACACACACACATCACACACATAGGCTCAGATGCACATGCACACACACACACACACACACACACACAAAAACAAAAACACACACACACAGTCTCAGACACACACACACACACACACACACATAAACACTAATGCACACACACACAGGCTCAGAGACACACACACACACACACACACACACACACTTATGCACACACACACACACAGACACACACACACACAGAGGCTCAGACACACACAGACACACACAGAGACACACACAAACATGAATGTGTCTGGCGGTTCATAAGGTACACACACTCAGATTCCATTCACGATATGATAACTGCGGTTATCTGATAAGTGGAATGAGTTTCCGTGTCTCTAATTACCGCATGAGTGATATACTCTATATACTGTAATTATGAGTGTGTGTTTGTTTGCGTCTGTGTCTGTGAACGTGTGTGTGTACCTTTTTCTGCCAATGTGTGTGTGTGTGCGTGTGTGTATAAGAGCATGAGTGTGTGTGTATGAGTGTGTGTGTGTGTGTGTGTGTATGTGTGAGTGTTTGTTTGTGTCTGTGTCTGTGAACGTGTGTGTGTGTGTACCTTTTTCTTGCCAATGTGTGTGTGTGTGTGTGTGCGTGCGTGTGTGTGCGTGTGTATGAGTGTGTTGTGTGTATGTGTGTGTGTGTGTGTGTGTGTGTGTGTGTGTGTGGTTGCGTGTATAAGAGCATGAGTGTGTGTGTATGAGTGGTGTGTGTGTATGTGTGTGTGTGTGTGTGTGTGTGTGTGTGTGTGTGTGTGTGTGTGTGTGTGTGTGACTAATCTAAGCGTGTCCTTAATAATGCCTTCGTTATTGTTCCTCTGTGCCTCGCTGCTCCCAGAGCTAACCACCGCGGCTCGGGTCATGTGACTGCGCCACCCTCAGGTGCTTGTTCCATTTTGTTTCCTGACACCTCGCTTTTGTCAACAACTCGTGAATGCGCCCAACCCTTCCCTTTCTGCTCTCCTCCATCTCTATACCTCTCTCTCCCCCTCTCTCTCTCCCTCTCTCCTCCCTCTCTCTCTCCCTCTCTCTCCCCCTCCTCTTCTGCCTTTCTCTACCCTCTCTCCCCCCCCCCTCTCTCTCTCTCTCTCCTTCTCTCTCTGTCTGTTCTCTCTCTCTCCCTCTCTCTCTCCCTCTCTCCTTCTCTCTATCCTTCTTTCTCCTTCTCTCTCTCCTTTTCTCTCTCCCCTCCCCCCTTCTCTCTCTCCTTCTCTCTCCCTCTTCTCTTCTCTCTCTCTCTCTCTCTCTCTCTCTCTCTCTCTGTCTATCTGTCTATGTGTCTGCCCCTCTCTCCTTCTCTCTCTCCTTTTCTCTCTCTCTCCCTCTCTCTCTCTCTCCCTGTCTATCTGTCTGTTGTGTTCTGCCCCTCTCTCCTTCTCTCTCTTCTTCTCACTTTCTCTGTGTGTTTCTGCCTGTCTTATGTATCTGTGTGTCTCTCTCTCCCTCTCTCGCTCCCCTCTTCTCCTTCTCTCTATCCTTCTCTCTCCTTCGTCTGTCTGTGTCTTTCCTCCTCTCTCTCTCTCTCTCTCTCTCTCTTCTCTCTCTCTCTCTCTCTCTCTCTCTCTCTCTCTCTCTCTCTCTCTCTCTCTCTCTCTCTCTCTGTATCTGTCTGCTGTCTGTGTGTGTTTCTCTCTCTCCTCTCTCTCTCTCCTCCTTCTCTCTCTCCTTCTCTCCCTCCTCTATCTCCTTCTCTCGCTCTGTCTCTGCCTCTCTCTCTCTCTCTCTCTCTCTCTCTCTCTCTCTCTCTCTCTCTCTCTCTCTCTGTCTCTCTCCCTCTCCCCTCCTAAGTGCTGTTCGAAGGGCAGAGCCTTGGAATGTCGCGCGTTGAATTAGGAATTCCTCCGTGTAAAGTGGCAGTATTGTTGATGAAAGGTTAGTACTATTTCAAATTCCAGCCTCCCATGAAAGGGGCTTTTTTTTGTGTCTCCAGCGGCTGCCGCAGAGAGAGGGGGATGACATTTGGGTTGCATCAGTTGTGTATCCAAAGCGTTTGCAGCAAAAGGCCAAAATGATCAGAGCCAAATAAGAAATATAATAGAGAGGAGAGAGAGAGAGAGAGAGAGAGAGAGAGAGAGAGGGTGCCCAGAGCCTTTGTGCGGCTCGTCTACCCTGCACGCCCCTGCGTTCCGTCAACTCTCAACTGTGCAAAACGTATGAATACTGAGCGCCAATGAAAAGCGTTCATCTTCTGGTCTTCACGAGTGTGTGTGTGTGTGTGCGTGTGTGTGTGTGTCTGTGTGTGTGTGGAGTTGTGTGTGTGTGGGTGTGTGAGCGTGTGGTGCGGGTTGAGGAAAGAGCAGGTGATCATAGGATCGTCTGCACAAAGGCGTCTGTAACTATCTCTGATTCATCCGTATTCCCCCCTTTCACCACACACACACACACCACACACACACACCACACACACACACACAAACAATACTCACTACTCAATACCCAACACACCCATGACAAAAACACATGGCCATACGGTGACCTCATCATCATCACCACCATAGTCATCATCACCATGATCGCCATGGTGATGGTCCCCAGGATAATGACACACAGGACGCGTCCATCATTACCTCGGAGGTGCCGTGAGGGGACGGGATGCGAGACAGGGGAGACGTTTTAGCGTCATTCTCTTTGAGCCTCATTGTCAACGCCGCCACCACCACCACCACCACCACCACCACCAACGCGGGGGTGGTTGGCCACTCATAGGTCGCGGCCTTTTCCTCCCTTCCCTATTGTTCATTGTGATAGAGAGCCCGACGCCCTCCTCACCGTAAATAGTAAAGAGTTCTCTCAGGACGACATTTTGTTTCAAAAGGGGCTTGCCACCGCCGCCACCGTGGCTGCAGGGCCGGGCCCAGAAAAGCTTTCCCCTGTGCGGTATTTGCACACGTCTTGACTTGAGTCACCCCCCCCCCCCACCCCGCCCCCCCGCCGTCATATCCAGCTGTCCCCGCCCCGCCCCTGCCTCTGTTGATGGCCCCGCCCCCTCTCACTGGACCCCGCCCCATGTCGCTGGCCCCAGCGCCCCCCCCCCGCTGTCCCCCCCCCCCGACCCCCTGACACTGTCCTCGCCCGCTGTCGCTAGCCTCGCCCTCTGTCGCTGCCCCCGGCCCCTGAGATGCTAGCCACACCCACTGTCGCTGGCCCCGCCCCCACCGCCGCCGCCGCCACCGCCGCCACCCCAGCTGGCGTCAGTCACAGCGGGAAAAAAAAAACACACAAAAAAACCCCACCTCTCCCCAGCGCCGGCCTCAGCCTCATATCTCCGGCGTTATCAAAGGGACATGATGTCGAAAGGTAAACTCGCGAGTCACGCGCCCGCCGCCCAACCGGCGAGCAGACAGAGCGAGTGAGACGCAGCGCAAACAAAATGGATGTATTTGCTTTTCATGGGAAAATCAATGAGCCCAGACAGATGGCAGAGGGGAGGGGGGTGGGGGAGAGAGGGGGAGAGGGGGGGGGGGGTTCCTCTCCACTGTTTACTCACCCCCCCCCCGCCCCCCTCTTCCACTCCTCCCCGCTTTCATGACAAATGGCCTCACCTTGCCTCATCATGCCTATCTACCGGTCCTGCAAAGGTTTAGGCTTGAAAGCCAACCCCCCCCCTTGCACACAACACACACTCCCACATACACACACACACACCACCACACACACTCCCACGCATAACACACACACACACTACACACCTTCCAACATACTCCACACACTACCACACACACACACACACACACACACACACACACACACACACACACACACACACAGCACATTTCCAACACACATATCTCTCTCTCTCTCTCTCTCTCTCTCTCTCTCTCTCTATCTCTCTCTCTCGCAATTCTATTCAATTCAAATTGTACATTTCGCGAGGCAATTGGGAAACACACATTTACATGAGCCAAAATTAACCACATTTCATACATATTCTCAAATATTATACATCAACAACATAATACATGTACAGTATGTACAGTTACAAGCATACAGGAACTTTCCTGTAAGAAATGACAGGAAAGTGTAGCATTGTAAATCTCGGGTTTAAATTCAAAATGTTAAAAGGTCAGTCTCTGCTCTATCTCTCTCTCTATCATCTTCATCAGGCTCTTCCCACCCCCCCCCCACCACACTTTCATCTACAGTTGACGATGAACTTTATTTCAAGCACCCAGCCGCTCGCCAGATAAGCTATCCTGTGATCCCGTGAGAGCAACCCTTTAGCGACACTTCACAGAGCAAAGCGCCACCTCACAGGGAATCACAAGACGTCTATTCATACGACGGTGACGGTGGTGACGGGCGGCGGCGGCGGCGGCGGCGGTGAATCACGTGAAGTCAAACACACCATCCAGACAGTACGGTGGTGGTGTGTATTGTTGTTGGGATCTGCACACCAGACACACCGGGATGGTTATGAATAGCACACGGGGGCCACGCCTGAGGTGTCTGAGTCCGCCGGGGGAAGGAGAGCGAGGGATGGCGGGAGGCAGGGTAAACCGGACCCGTCGTGAGGTGTGGAAAAGAGCTCGTTGATGGAAAAGATGAATAGGCAATGACAAAGGGATACCTCATGACTCCTCCAGACCGCACAGAGAGAAGCCGTTGTCTGCGGCGAGATTATACTCCTCCCTGTTTAATGTTCAACGTTATGCACCAATTTCCCGAAAGTACATTCCTTGTTTGTACGACACATTATTATTATTAGTTTTATGCTCGTATAACAATATTACCGACACTTTTACTACATTTTTGCAACTCTTACGTGTGACTTTTAACTTTTTTTCGCTGTACTTATTAGGGTAGCATCTTCTAATTGTTCAGAGTTGTTTTAGTATTTATGTTTAGAAGAATACGGTTAAGGAGAATACTTTTTACCGGACTTATTAGGTGTTTTATATTTTATGTTTATGAGAATACTGCAGGAGCGAACAGTAAGCATTCCATTGTACTTGTTACGTACGGCAAGAAAGAAATCTTGAATCTGGACATGGCAAGGCAAGCCAAATGTGCTCGAGAGAAATTCACAAATTGACAAATGACTTGGACCACAGTCGTCGGAGTTATCCGGAGATCTCCAGGAGGAGGAGGAGGAGGAGGAGGAGGAGGAGGCGGTGGGAGCTTCCAACTCGGTGTTTGTGACGTGACTGGAGCGGCGCAGATGTGCCTCACGTTCCCAGGCCTGCCAGCGGCTGTGTGCAGCTGGATCCACCGCTGCTCGTACTGCTATTTACTTTTGCCCCCTCCCCTCCCCTCCTCTCCCTTGGTCCCTCTCTCCCTCTTTCTCTCCCTCTCTCCTTCCCTC
>PIJE02002133.1:52501-82460 GCA_002895965.2 Coryphaenoides rupestris | reverse complement strand
GGGGGCAGCGGTAAGGGTGCAGGAGGTAAGGTACCATAGGAGGTTAGGCGTTTCCTTCAAAGGATGCCTTCACGCACAACTCACAACCGCTCACAGGCGCGAGGGTGTGTGTGTGAACTCCCGAGTCGCGACACTGTATAGATAGATACTGTATGTATGAAAATAATCCACACACAAGTTATCGTGATTATAAGTATGCATGCAGCATATTGCACTGCGACGGCCCAGTGGCACAAGAAAGTATCTGTGGAGACGAAGATTTAAATAAAAAAATGGTGCCGTCCTTCAGGGACAGAGAAAAACAGATTGTAAAAGACAACCCTGAGCCAGTCTACCTGCTCAGGTAAAGGTCACATGTCTACCCTGAAAAGAAGTGGTTTCCATGGCATCTGGAGGAATACAGAAGCCTGTGTTCAAAACAGAAAAACACACACGCACGTACACACACACACACACACACACACCCACGCATGCGTGCGCACACACACACACAGAAACATAGAGGATCATATCCACATTTATATGTACTTAAAAAGTGCATTGTTATATTTTTCTTCCCAACTATAAATTGGTCTCAAAACTCTTTGACGACAATGTCATTGTTCACAGCGACCAGAGGTTGTGATTATTATTCTGATCAAATCAAATGTTATTCAGATTACAATATTTGTGAGCAACAATGGGAATATCAGATTAATGTGACCTCTACTGACCCCATCCCCATCCCAAAATAAACAAATCTACATTTGACACCGATAAACTGATATATCTGCATCTTTTGACACGCTAAACCCCAGCGGCTACGGCTAGTGCGAGCACCCCGCGATAAAACCCAACCTGCCTGATCACCGCCTCCTGGCGTGATACTCATCAGGACTAATCGAGGCGTAACCTCCTCTCAGTTTCATTAGCGGCCGACTCGTGAACTCTGACGCACGCGCGCGAGGAAGATGAAGACGTAATGAATGAGATGAGAAGTCTCCCGACGTAGTTTAGCTAAGCACCGGTGCATTAGCATTTCAACCCACACACACACACACACACACACACACACACACACACACACACACACACACGCACACATGCTAATTCCATCAAGTACAGGACCCATCTCTCTCTCTGCCGTTTCCAGTCTCTGGAGGGCATTTTCAATTTCGAGGGGAAACTCAAAAAGGCGACGAGACAAACTATCTCGTCTTATTATTATTCAACCGCACCGCGATAGCATCTTATCTCTGATGGCTTTCTGTCACAGAGGGAAGCGGAGAGAGAGGAGAGAGCAGAAGACATACAAGCCAGGAGAGGCCAGCCGGAAGGAGAGAAGAGAAAGAAGAGAACAGAAGAAGAGAGAGAGAGAAGAGAGGAGCGAAGAATGGACAGACACAGCAATCTCTACAGGGGAGGTATTTGCAATAAAACACACACACACACAACAACACACATCAACCACAACACACACACACCACACACACACACACACACACACACACACACACACACACCACACACACACACACACACACACACACACACCACACCACACACACACAGAAAAAGGAAGAGTAAATAAAACACATGTCTGAATTCAGTATAGAGTGCAGGACAACACACGCACATGAACATTAACTTACGTAACATGCACTTCAATTCCTCCAAACACACGCAAACGGTGAAACTCAATCACCATTATTTCAGATCTCACGCCTGCTGTAACACCAGACCTCACTGCAATTGTATTAGCGCACGCAGACACACACACACACACACACACACACACCACACACCACACACAGTATGTACACGCATACGTACAGACACAGCCTCCATGCCCATTCTAATCCATTCCCAGCGCCTGGTAATGCATATACCCCCCTAATCCAAATCAACCAATCGGCAGCCCTCCATACAGGGGCTCCACGTCACATGACTACCCGGCACATTAGGCCCCGGCATTCGCTAGCAGTTAGTGCTGCGCTGCGCTAAACGCTAATGCCATTCCACAATATCTTTTTTCCCTCCCTTTTCCTTTAATGCGATTGGGGAAGTCTCCTGGATCTCGCCGCGCCGGGCCCGGTGGGGGGGGCCACGAGCTAATCAGTTTCCAGCATTTCTAAAGGGAGACAATGATCCCGGCATTAGTGCCGGCTAATGACACAAGCTAACGCGATTAGCCTAGCCCTCCCGGGAGCGTGGGGGGCGGGGCAGGCCTGTGGGCTCCATGTCCACTTTCCCCCCCGGCATCACTGCCACCGCGTAATGGGCTATTATTAAGACGACGGGTTCCTTTGACGTCTTCTTCAGTTACGTGTACGCCAGCGGCCGTCGTCGTCAGTGGCCACTAGCGCGCTGCTGCTACTCCCGCGCGACGACTCATTCACGTGTAACATAGCTGCCGGCTCCGGCTAACAGCGCTGTCAACGTCGAGGCTAACCGTAATGTGGCAGCCGCCGTGGTCGGTCACGGAATGCATTTATAATAGCACTTGGCTAACCTGTGGCCACTCAGAGTGCTTTGGGTCAATACAACACCACACACACACCCAACCACACACACAACACACACACAACACAACACACACACAACACACACACACACACACACACACGCACACGCACACACACACACACACACACACACACACACACACACACACAATGACGGCGGTGTTGGACATGCAAGGTAACAGCTCGCTCGTTAGGAGGAGTCAGGGGCACTTACTTCTCCTCGGCACTTAGCTTAAAAGGGGAGGAGCCGCGGATCAAACCGGCACACAGAATACCAACACGCTGATGGCGGGTTGAGGTTGCTGCTAGCGTTAGTGGCTAATTAGCGTGCCCTGGGAGCCGCCAGAGTGAGCTACTTTGTATGATGCATACGTTGTGTGAATAACGCCCGGTGATACGCACTTTCCGCTGCACTCTGCATGCTACTTGTTACACGTTAATGGAGCTGCTGTACATTAAGCTCCATGCTCCGTGTCTCAACGGGGTCGGTCGTGGGAGCGGTGCACCAAGGATAGGACGGCGGGTGTCGTCGTGTCACAAGACGGGCCATAAAGAAGCAGAATAGGACGATCGGGTCAGAAGGTTTGGAACGAAAACGTCGGCTCGGAACGAGACTCGTTCGCCTCTGCAGATGTCGGCGGTAGATCCAACTCATCACATAACATTTTCAGCACTTTACATCATGTGTGTCACGGCGAACCACATGTGAAATTCCATATACGAGCTCAAGCAATGAATGCTGTACATTTTTTTTTATGCATATTCTATTTAGTAATCCTCCCTAAAGACATGCGGTTTCTTCCCGCAGCAGCCCGGTTAGACGCTGACAAGCTGGAGCTGGCAACCCGAGGCCTTCGGGCGGCGAGGAACTTACTTGAACCTGGCACTGAGCTGGTCTGCAGCCTTGTGGTAGTTCTCCGTGGTGACCTTGTACAACTGGGCACTCTGCGGATTAGAAAGAGAGAGAGAGGGAGAGAGAGAGAGAGAGAGAGAGAAGCAGTGAGCGAGGAAGAGTACCAGGGGAAGTGTTTGGAAACAGCAGTGGAGGAGAAGCCCTCGTCGTAACACCGGGTTATTTATGTCCACCTTTGCAGGCCACTTTGGACTTGTTCCTTTGAAAGCCTTGGCGACGCGTGAAGGGCCGTCCGGGGTGTGTACGGGGGGCGGCGGGGGGGTGGGGGGAGTTAACATCGGTGCCACACCTCCGCCATCAGTCCCCCCCACTCTCTCTCTCCCTCCCTCGCTAGCCCCAATAAAACTTTATGGAGAGAGATATTTGAGTTCACCGTTCGTACTCGGTGGTGTTAGACGGGTGTGGTTGGTGGTGGGGGAACTCGAGCTAATTTCAGAGATGGGTGTTCGCTTGTCAGAAAGAGGAGGAGAGGGAGGGAGAGGGGGGGGGGACTGAGGGAGAGGGGGAGGGAGGGGGGAGGGGATTAACTTAGTGGCGGCATGTGGGATCTAAGTGGCGCGTCTTGTGTGGGCGGTAAATGCGTCTAAGTGGCGATGTGTGGTGTGTGTGGGAGGCCGGTATATGGATAGAAAAAAATAAATTAAAATGCCCGCACGCACGCATCACGTGACATTTATGACACCGACGCGACATGTAAGTGGGCGAAGATGCCTGTGTGTTGTGTGTGTGTGTGTGTGTGTGGGGGAGAGAGAGAGAGGAGACCGATTTTTATTGAGAATCATTGTTATTAGTGCATTAGTGCTGCTGTGTTTTCATTGACGTGTTAGGTGGAGTATACGTGTGTGTGGTGTGTGTGTGTGTGTGTGTGTGTGTGTGTGTGTGTGTGTGTGTGTGTGTGTGTGTGTGTGTGTGTGTGTGTGTGTGTGTGCGTGCGCACCCCCAGTGACGCACGTCAAAAAGGCCAAAGGACCGCCGAGCACCGAGCACAACCACTCCGCCTCAATTGCCTGCTCCGACACGACCCCGTATAATAATAGTACAGGACAGGCTGACTGATGGCGGGAAACATATAAAAAACGGTGTGAGGGCTGGTGGCCGGGTGGAGTGGGCGATGGGGTGGTGCTGGTGGAGGAGGTGGTGGGCGGTGGAGGTGGCCAGTGGTAGAGGAAATGGGTGGTGGTTAGAGAAGGGGGGACAGAAGGAGGTGGTGGAGGTGTGGTGAGGAGGTGGTGGTAGAGGTGGTGGAGGGGGTGGTGGTGAGGGGTGGAGGGGATGGTGGTGGTGAGGAGGTGGTGGTAGAGAAGGAGGTGGTGGTGGAAGGTGGTGGTGGTAGGAAGTGGTGGTGGTGGTGCTGGTAGAGGAGGTGGTGGAGGTGCGGTGGTGGGTGGTAGAGGAGGTGGTGGTGGAGGTGGTAAGCTCGGTGAGGAGATGGAGGTATATTGCCCTTGGGTAACCCACAGGTAAATGGATTGCATTTATTTGATTGCACTTGTGCTTTACAGTATTGCCTCACATTCACCCATTCATACACAGACGGCGGTGTCAACCATGCAAGGTAACAACCAACACGTCAGTTAGGGTGCAGTTAGTTAGGTGGTGTCTTGCTCAGGGACACCTCCACACTTAGCTCGGGGGAGCCTGGGGGATTGAACCAGCGACCTTCCTGTTGCCAGACAACCGCTCTTACCTCCTGAGCTACTGCCACCCGTGAAGGTGAAAGTGACCCCGCCCCCTTAAATTGAAAAACCAAACTACTGGTCCGCAAATAACACAGAGCCCCCGCCCGCCACAAGCACACCGTTAACTAAAGCTCCGTCGATAGCGCTACACTTCAGGTTTGATCAATCTGAGGGGGCCACGGTGGCCCTGGGCCCCCCGCAGTGGGGGCCACAGAGAGGGACATTCATCATGGTTCAGGGGGGATCAATAGGAATGAACAGGAGCTGCGGCCCGATCGATAGCCGCAGGTTACGGAGCTGGAGGATGATGGGACGTGACACCGCTGACGTAGATGCTGATGGAGACCCAACCCTCCGTCCTTCAGGTCGGAGAGGAGTGTGGTGTTGTGGGTGTGTGTTGTGTGTAGTCGTCTCTTCTGTGTGTTGTGTGCGTCTGTCTGTGTTGTGTCCGTCTGTCTGTCTGTTGGTGGTTCTCTGTGTCTGTCTCTGTGTTTGTGTCTGTCCTGCTTGTCTGTGTGTCTGCTGTGTCTGTCTGTCTGTGTGTGTGTGTCTGTCTGTCTGTGTGTGTGTGTCTCTGTCTGTCTCTGTCTGTCTGTCTGTCTGTCTGTCTGTCTGTCTGTCTGTCTGTCTGTCTGTCTGTCTGTCTGTCTGTCTGTGTGTGTCTGTCTGTCTGTCTGTCTGTCTGTCTCTGTCTGTCTGTCTGTCTGTCTGTCTGTCTGTCTGTCTGTGTGTGTGTCTCTGTCTGTGTGTATGTGCGTTTGTGTGTCTTTTTTGTTATGTGTGATGTCAATGTAGACCGTTTGGAAGAATGGTTGAATAAAATAAACGATTTGGAAACGATAACTTGCGGGACAGACGGTAAAAAGTAGATTTCTGAGTGCGAGTGCGTCGTGCGGTTTTGAGTCGCAGTCTCAAGTTTTTGTGTGATCGTGATTTTCGATTGTGGGAGAAAAAGATTGGTCGATTGCAATGAAAAAATGCAGCAAAAAGAACAAACATCTTGCAGTTGTTCCGATGGGATTTCTTAGGAAGTGGATATATCGTTTGAGAAGCGCTCTCACTCTTTCTCTCTCTCCATATCAAATCGAATGCATTTTCAATGTCAACAGACAATCGGAGAAAACAGGAGAGAAAGAGAAAGAGAGAGACAGATAGAGATAGAGAGAGAGACTGACACATAGAGAGCAGGTGAGAGATAGAGAGAGAGAGAGAGAGATTGAAATTGAATTGAGAGAGAGATTGACACAGAGAGCAGGCGAGAGATGAATAGAGAGAGAGAGATGGAGACAGAGTGAGAGAAGTGAACTGAAGCTGTGGTCTGTTTAGAATACTAAATGTGAGGTAATAATGCCATGCTAAATAGCACTACGGGCAGTAATCAGGGCTTGTAATGCGCCTGGGAAGCACAAAAGGCCATGTGTGACAGTGATTGCACGACCAATTCGTGTGTGTACACACACACACACACACACAGCACGCACACACACGCGAAAACAAGCAGATAAACATGCAGTGATTTGCATGACTGTGTGTGTGTGTGTGTGTGTGTGTGTGTGTGTGTGTGTGTGTGTGTGTGTGTGTGTGTGTGTTGTTGTGTGTGTGTGTGTGTGTGCAATTAGGGAGTTCATTCTTCAGCCTCATATTAAGAGTCCCTGTCCTTTCAAAACGGATGCAGGCGACCTCTATTAGCTGGAGAGTGAGAGAGAGAGAGAGAGAGAAGAGAGAGAGACAGAGAGAGAGAGAGAGCACTCAATTTGTCAGGGGGAAAAAAAAAAATCGGGGATAAACGGCTGCTTCCTTAATCAAAATGTGAGCGACAAACGTCCCTTGATCACCAGTAAGTGGTGGCTGCTCCTCGTTGGACAGGGCCTGCAGCCCGGGGCCCAGGGTTGAGGGCTGAGGCCTGGGGGTTGGGGGGGGCGGTTACAGAACATGTCCTTAATGTGAGGGTACAACGGGGGTACGACCCACGACTCCCTCATAAATGCCTCATCGTCATAAATCCCCCCACTGATTCCCACCGATTCCCACCCCCTAAGGACACTATACTACACGTTATACTAACGCTCAACACACATAATACTGTTGATCACAAATATCAACAGAATCTACAGAAATGTAAAAAAAATACTGTCAAACACAATAAATACAAACGCTTGTGTTGTGTCTGAACCGCGCGGTGCATCAGAAGGCAGCAGCACGTTAAGCCACGGGCAGGGGGTGGGGGGGGGTGGGGGGGATGTTGAAGACGGATGCTAGTCATTAGAGCTAATGCACGCCGAGCGACATCGTCGACGCTAACGCAGGCCTCCTCCCCGCCGCCGCCGCTGCAGTCGCCGCGGCAACAACAGCTTTGTTTCGCTTTGTTTTGGTGTTGAGGTTGTCGTCCATCCACCCCCCCCCTCCCCCCCCTCCCCCCCCTCTCTCTTTCTCATGAGTGAGACAAATTTGTCCTTTTCCATCTTATCTTAACTCTGCAATGACGCAGGGATGACACAGGAAGTGGTCATCACAGTAAGGGGTTGTGATCGCCGTAGAAACGTCTTATTATTATTGATTATACATTGTGTCTGGGACAGATGAGACTTCTACATGCATTCGGTAATAAGTGACACTGGTTCTTAAAAAAAAGAAAAACATTTCGCCGTTCACAGACGAAGATAGAACGCGAGCGACGACGACTCAGAGTTCAGAGAGAGAGAGAGAGAGAGGAGAGAGAGAGAGAGAGAGAGAGAGAGAGAGAGATGTAGTTGGGACAACCGTTCCGCAAGTGAGGAAGAAAAAGCAGTTAAGTGGACAAAGAAAGGAACCAGGAGGTGCGAAGAAGAGACGGAAATATAAAGACGGAGAGAGAGAAAGAAATCGCGTGCGTGAGAAGCCATTATTGTTTCTTAATGTTCTTCCTCTCCTTTTCCTTCCGGTGAGGAGGGGAGAGGGGGGAGGGGGGAGAGAGAGAGAGAGAGAGAGAGAGAGAGACGAGAGAGAGACTTCTCTACGATGAGACAGCAATTGTTGCTGTGATTGTTCCCCTCGTGGGAGAGCGGAGGGAGAATCCAATTTCATCGATACATAACACCCCAGAAAGAACCAACGAACGAACGAATGAAAGAACGAGAGAGAGAGAGATGGAGAAGACACCGCAAAAAGCAAACACTCCTCGACAAAAAAAAAAACTCTGAAAGGGAGAAATGAGGAGAGACAGGCGAGGCGGGGAGAGACGAGAAATGAAAGACAAATGTGGCCCGGGTTGATTGTTAAATATGAGATTGTTTTACAGCAGGGCAGGTATTGAGTGAAAATGTAATATATATATCTATATCTATATCTATAGATATAGATATAGATATTGTTTTCAGGGGCTATTTGGCGGCGGCGGCAACCGGCCGGTGTTGGTGACAGGCGGGGGGGGCCGGGGGTCCGTCCGTCCCCCCTACCTCCCCCTCCGTTGATGGGCTGTCACTGGGGAAGCTGCTCTGATGAATGGCCATGTTGGATTGAAACAGACGTGTAATATAGATCACTCTTTTATTCTCTCTCTCTCCGTCTCTCCCCCTCTCCCTCTCTCTCTCTCTCTCTCTCGATTACTTCTTCTCGTAGGTTTTCTCTTCTTGGTGTGTGTGTGTGTGTGTGTGTGTGTCGCAGGGTCGGGCGAGAGGTCTTGCGAGGATGGAGGGACGGAGGCAGGGAGGGAGGGAGGGAGGGACGAGACGAGAACAAAGTGGGGAGGAGGAGGAGGTGGAGGAATGACAAACGCGAAGAATGAAGACAGAAAATAAATTGTGGAAAAATGGGGAAAAAGTGTGCGAGTCGAAACCGAGGAACAAGTAGGAGGAAGAGTTGGTCGGGGTCAGAGAGGAGAAGGAACATGCATTAACTCACCCCCGCCCCGGCAGAAACTACAAACTAAAACTACAACCTAAATTCCATTGGAACAAACCACAACATTATGCATCCGACCACAACATCCAATGATTGGTTGAAAGAGATCGTCTGAGCATCACGTTGCGCAACATTCCTCAGCCAGTCGCCGTCATTTCTCCACGTCATCAATACTTCTGAAAAAGTAGTATTGCTTTCACATATCACTTTCCAACGCATCAATTCGAGTCAGTCAATTTTTTCTAAAATGGCGACCCTCCCACGGGGCAAAAAGGGCCAACCTTGCCCACTCACGGACACGGAGCGTATTTTATCATGTAAATCCCCGTCCATAAAATCAATGAAAAGCTCGCGGAGGGCTTGTCGATTTCATAGCCCCTTGTTGCCGCTCATAACTCCTCGTTACATTCATTTACTACCTCTCTCTCCCCCCTCCATCTTTACTGCCACCTTTGTCTCCACCACACTCTGTTCGTAATTAAATTACATTTCATATTGTTACTTAACCGTCAGCCAATTAGTCACCACTCTTTCTGGAAACCCCTTCATCCTCGTCTTCACATTGTGAATTACTCAGCGATACTTTCTCTTTAATTCCCCCGGTGACTCTCCCACATTTACTTCAGTCATCATTCAACTCTAACTCCTTCTTTCATTCATTCTTAGCAGCCATGTTTGTCTCTTGTATAGTCTTCTTCCCCGAGATTTTTCTTTTTCGAAGATAACGATAAAGAAGGTAAAAACATTTAACAAACGTGACATTTTGCATCTCTATACAGACCCCACATAGATAAGATGCTACGCAGATACTTCATGATACTTACTGTACGTACGGGACATTTAAATGTAATGTGACGTTTTAATATCATGATATTCAACATTTGTGAATTTATTAAACACTTAAAGGCTCTAAATTCTGTCTGTTTCCCCCTCTTTCTCTCTCTCTCTCTCCCCATCTATCCATCTCTCTCTCCCTACAGGGTGAAGGTGATTTGTTGGCACAGTGGTTTAAGGGATATTGACCAGGAGGGGGGGGGAGAGGGGGAGATGGGGGGTATGGTTGATTCATGACTGTAGCACAGAGGTCAATAATCACTTGTGTTGTCTGGGTCCCCTCACCACGTTTACAACCACAACTCGCGCCACCGCCACTCCTGCGCGCTGGACCTGCACGTTATCGTTGCGGTTTGTGTGTCTTCCGTTTTCCGTTTAGAGTTCCCTGAAGATGTGTTTCTGCCTGGCTTTTCCTGGCCATGGCGTGGAGACGGAGGCGGCGGTGCGTAAAAAAAACCCGCCAATCAACAATCTGTTTGATGCATCGACACACCGACCTTCCGGTGGTGGTGGTGGTGTGACGAGGGACTCTGCTCTACGGCCATCTTGTCCTGGACTATACACACGGCCGCACCTCCAATTACACGTCCACCGGCCACTCAATAATACGCCAATAGAAGCCTCAGTGATTCGTCTTTGTTTTGCTTTGTTAGTTTGTTTAGCGCAATCTTTATCGACATATCGGGGTCTTATGCACGACGGCGTATCACAAAAGGGTCAAGAACATTCCTTTGAACCGTTTAAAATTACATTGATCACCCCCCCCTGATTGGCAATAGTTTGATTTCTTCTTTTTTTAATCTTTAAATCTACTCTGACTGACATTTTGAAATTGCTTCACGCTTCTTAAGAGATCTTTGTTGTAGCGTGATGGAGTGAGAGGAAGAGCGATAGTGAGGGAGAGGAAGAGCGAGAGCGAGAGAGAGAGAGAGCGAGAGAGGGAGAGCGAGAGAGAAAGGCTTTGAGGTCATTCTGACAGGACTTCTGTATTTAGCTTGTTCGCTGTGATGGACACAGCATGTCAGTTTCACTTTGAGAGGTAAAAACAAACCCAGTGGGGTGGAAAGATAGAAAAAAACGAAAGAAAAAGGAAGAAATTATTAATTAATCAGATGTTAAAGGGCACTGTAAGCGATATTTATTTGTTAAAATACATTAAGTGTATATTTACATATGTATTACATTACATATATTATTGTATATGTATACTTTATATTGCGACAGCCAATCACTGATAGAGTATTTGGTCAGCAACAAGGGGTCTCCCAGTACCTCTGCTCTGCAGTAAACGGAATCTTTTTTTCGGGTACCGCGTTCCCACTCCATCCAATCAGGAGCGAGAACTCCACAGAGTGTGTGTGTGTGTGTGTGTGTGTGTGTGTGTGTGTGTGTGTGTGTGTGTGTGTGTGTGTGTGTGTGTGTGTGTGTGTATAGCATCTTGTACATAGAGATGACATCATTACTGTGAGCAGATGGGTCGGGCATCAGCATTCTGGGTAATAGAATCAGCTCACTTCAGGCCATTATGGTAAAATGCAATAAGATGAGCAGGGGTAAAATATAATAACACAATATCAGGCTGGGAAAACATTATTTTTATAGTATAAAAGCAAAGTCTAATGTCTATGCTCGAGGTTTACAATATAAAGAGAGACTTGTGGTTTTTTCCAGACTAATAATAAAAAGGCAACATTGCCAGACCTGAGACGAACTCGGGTTCAAACATTTTGTATAATTAATGTTTATTTCTCTCTTGATATGTGTAATGACACGAGAACACAACTGCTTGGTATGCAGTAGGGACGCAACGGTATACGAAACATCGTCGCATCGTGCGGTATGCCCTGTACGGTTCGGCACGCCGCGGGACCACGGCGTGCCGGGCATTCACTTTCATTTTCAAAACCCGGTTGTCTCACTTACGTTCTCATCACCCGGCTATATCCCTTAAAGCTAGCTCGTCTGCTAAAACACAACAATCTATAGCAGCTGCCTTCCAACAAAAGTTTTCAACAAATTCTCAAAAATATAAAGACATAACGAAAGGAGCGGGCGCCTTCATAGCAAAAGACATGCAGCCCTATTGGGTGGTTGAAGACGCGGGACTCCTTCATTTGATGAAAAAACTTGAGCCTCGTTATAATGTTCCCTCCCGTACACACTTTAGTGGCAGAGTGATTCCGGAAATGTATGAAGTATCACGGAGGGAAAAACACCCTACTTTGCTCTGTCTACTGATTGTTGGACCTCCCGAGCGACCGTAAGCTACCTCACTGTGACCGTTCACTATGTGCTGGATTGGGAGATGGATGGATGCTGCAAGCAGTGCAAGCAGCATCCATAGAGGAAGAGCTTCCATCCTCATTGTCCCCTCCTCAAAAGAAGACTGCTATGTCCAAGTTATTTGGGGATCTTTTTAAAGCAGAGGAGCAGACCAAACCCTTTCAAAAGATTATTGAGGAGGAGGTTGCGTCATACAAGGCAGCAGATTGCCCTCATGTGGATGCTGATCCATTTCAGCGGTGGAAAACAAAACCAGTTCATGTTCCCCCATGTTTCCAAATTCACACAACAGTACCTCTGTGTCCCAGGAACCTCAGTTGCAAGTGAGACAGTTTTCTCAACTGCAGGTGACATTGTCAGTGCAAGCCGGTCTCGTCTTGCTCCAGATAATGTGGACATGCTTATCTTTTTACAGAAGAACCTCAACATAGAGGAATAGATATTTCATATAGGGTACTTGAAGTTGCACTTTGTGTTATTTTTACATTGTAAATTACCTATTTATAACAGAAAGGGCAAGTAGTTCCTTTAAGTAAGAGTATTGCCTATTTTTGAGTCAGATTGCAAGCAGCCTAAGATGGAGGATCCCCTTTCATAATAAATGTTGTTGTTGGTATTTGTGCTCTATATTATTTTTACATGTAATATTGCCTTTGCAATTAATGAGTACCCTGTTTATTTAAAAGAGAAAAGGCAAAGAACCTACTGGTTGTTAGAGCCAAGTAAATATTAGGATACCGAAACCGTACCGTTACCGTGGACCACAAACCGTGGGCACACTGTACCGTTGCATCCCTAGTGTGCAGGGAGAGTTTACTGTGGTTCTGTGCGACACCAATTAAACAACGATAACCAAGATTATGATTTTTTTTATGGCGCTCGTGAAAAGAGCGCCATAATTGTGTGTCATTGTGATCAGCCACAGAGAGACTTATCTTATTACTTTTATTACTCCCTTGAACCACACATGATTCAAGGGAGTAATATTGAGAAAATCATCGACTGGACAATAATTGATTTCCGACATTGGACTACTTTGTTGTCCGGGTGACCTCGAATCTTTCTAAAGAGTCCAGGTCCTCTTTCATAGTGGAAAACTTCTGTCGGGATTCTAGTGCGCGTGTAACAGTGGGACGTTCCACTTGGGAGGATGGATGGGGATGCTAAACGGGTGATACCACCCACAGCTTTGCTCGGCTACGAGAAGGAAAAGTTATATAATGTATTTTTACGGGGGTGGGGAGTTGACGCGGTCTTCTGTGTGCAATTTGCTGTGTTATGTTTTGCTGTCAATATACAGTACGTCCTTATTGTATCTGTGATAACCCCTTTGTGTAATGGCACGTGGCGCGATCCAATCATCTTCCCTTCCAAGTAGAGCAGAACATTCTAGGCCGTTAGTCTAGTAGGTTACGCAATGTCAGGACAGGAAAAAAAAATAATCCTAAAGTTTGTCAGCATTTCGAAACCCATTAAACAGCGATCCAATAAAAGTCAAACGCAAACTGTGTCAATAGCAGCAGTCTTACCATACCATTCACTCACGCTGGTGAGAATTATGATCTCGCTACTCTGGAGTGCAACTTGACTGTTCTGCTAAACTTTTGTAGCCTACATGTATTTCACGGGAGCCAGATTTCACACACAAACAGTATTCACTTGAAATCTTTAAAGACACATTTTTTTGTTTTCGCGCTGGCTGGCCGAGTTTCGCCAATTACAGCATTTACAGATCCCTGTCTCCAGCGACACACGACGGATCAAAACAAATATGAAAGCGCCGCGGAGACGCCCCCTCATGATCGTCCAAGTTTTCCCCGCCTCGTCGGCCTTCACACTCGAGATGATGGTGAGACCGTGTGTGTGTGTGTGTGTGTGTGTGTGTGTGTGTGTGTGTGTGTGTGTGTTCTGGTGGTGATGCTGGGGGGGCTACGTTGCGTTGCCGTGCCGACAGACTCAGACTCCAAACTCACCCTCTCCTCGAGACGGGCCACCTGCTCCCTATAGAAGGCGTCCTGGTTCTTCAGCTCCGCCTCCCTCGCCTCCAGCTTCTTAGCCTGAGGACACACACACACACGCACACGCACACACACACACACAGATGAATGACGGAGCGTGGAACGCGAGAGGAAGGCAAAACAATACTCCTATGCTCAGTGGAGCGTGTCTATAGTGGAGACAGTCATCAAGACAAAAAACAAAATACAAACAATAACAGAGGAAATGCGCGTGTCCACTCATGCACACAGACACACACAGGCGCACACAGACACACACAGGCGCACACAGACACACACAGACGCACACACAGCATATAATGACAAAACTCGCACTTGAGAATGGGCTTTAAGACGAGAGCAACAAATGGAGCATTTTAACAGACCGAGGATGTAAACAGCTCTGCCTTTAGCATACTGAGAAACAACAAGGATGGTAATGACGCTAGGAAACGGAGGACATATCGGGTCTACTGAGAAAGACACACCAGGGACAGGGACAGGTGGATCAGGCTATACGTGAACATGCATGGGAGGACATCGATGGTTCGGACGGTGAGGGACTGATGTGGATTAAAGCAGCCCACTGCCAGGACCCCCTGCTGGGGAAGCCCCTGGCAGTGGCTGGGTGCAACAAGTCCCACCCACACGTACCTTGCAGTAGACCTCCTGAACCAAGGGAAGCATTTAGGAGTTAGGAGAGAGGAGAGAGGGAGAGAGTTAAGTTAAGCAGTCAGCAACTTTAGGATGCAAAACGAAGAGGGGGGTTAGTATCGAGGTCCAGGCTCACACACGGTTGTACACAGAAGTGTGTGTGTGTGTGTGTGTGTGTGTGTGTGTGTGTGTGTGTGTGTGTGTGCGTCTGTATACACTTAAGTTAAACATGAAGCCAGTACACACCAGTATGCCCACTCGTCCAGGTCGTAATAATATGATTTTGTCGAATTAAACATAGCAGTAGTTATGGGGACAGTCTTTAAACTAAGACTTCCGCATAGTTCTAAAGTCATTACGTTGATGTGAAAGTAATGGGTGTGTGCGCGTGTGCGAGTGTGTGCGAGTGTGTGTGTGTCCCATATTAGGCCTGCTGGCTGCTTTTCAGGGAGGCAGCCATGCATCCAAAGCCTCAAAGTGTGTTCTTTAATCACTTTGAAACACTGGTGGGGAACTAGACAGAGGAGAGAGAGAGAGAGAGAGAGAGAGAGAGAGAGAGAGAGAGAGAGAGAGAGAGAGAGAGAGAGAGCACGAAAGCGTGAGAGAGCTGGAGGGAGAGCCAGAGTGAGTGAAGTGAATAAAGTGAACAGACGTTTGTGCGGAGAAAGAAAAAGTAATCATAAAGAAAGTCATCACAGGAAGAAGAGAAAAAAATAAAAAGATATTCTCCCCCTCATTCAATCACTGCTACGCTGATAACCATCTGTGATTGGCTACTGGGAGCGTGGCGGGGGGGGGGCAGGGGGAGACAGGGGGAGACAGGCAGAGTGTGATGATGAGGGAGGGACAGATGGGGTGGGGGTGGCAGGGGGCTGTTTCAAAGTCAAGAGGATGATGATGAGGATGATGATGAGGATGATGATCCTGGATGATGATGATGATGATGGTGTACACTGGCAGGTACTGCAAGATTAGCGCACAGCACGCACACACACGCACACACATCTCCCTCTCTCTCACTCTGTGCTCACTCACGCCACACTTAACGTACTCTCCTCAGGTTGTACGCAGCAGCAGCAGCAGCAGACAGACAGGCGTCTGGTGTGTGTCCAGTCTATTAGTAACAACACTCAGCACATCTCAACCTCCACTACAGGCCGGCTGCAAGCTGCAGACTGCAACACACGGGGCCTTAGCCTGCGTTCACCGCACCAGACCACTAACGAAATCAAAAGGGCCGTTCAATTGACAAAACGGCAGGTCTGCGGGAAAAAAATCCATCGCATTCACGGCTTCGATCGCCGTAGCATTCGGCGTAACATCGTCAAACTAGTCTCCATTTTCTTTCCTCCGGGCTGCATATTCTGCACCCTGCGTCATCCAACTATAGTGGAAGGAGTATTCTGTCTGTCTGTCTGCCTGTCTGTCATGCGCTGAGGACCCGAGGAAGTGTGAAGCTCGAGAAAGCCGCAAGCAAGAAGGCCGTTCCGTTCCCAACATGCAGGCACGGAACGAGAACCCCAGGAAGTGAACGTTTGGGTGATCGCTTCTCCAAATAACTCAGAGCATCATCAACACCGTAGGCCACACAAGCAGCAACATCACAGGGACTATAGTGCACCCTGTCCACACCGCTGTGCTGAGACAGCAGTGGGACACTGCAATTTCAGAGTTTATTTAAAGCATTAAATAAACGGTTCCACCATCTTATCGTCCATGTGGATGTGTGGCCCACTGGCGGCCACCAAGCTACCGTCGAATCACTGACAGGTTGAATGGGGGTGACAAGGGGGCTAGAACTAGAGGCTAGCTTCCCCCCCCCCCCACACACACACACACACACACACACACACACAAACACCCCTTTTGGGCCCACTTGAAGCCCGGTGTACACTTTGGGCACACTTGAATGTAAGCAGAAATTAGAGCTTTGAATGTGTGTATTGATTTCCGACGGGGCCATCGGTGTGTGTGTGTGTGTGTGTGTGTGTGTGTGGTGTGTGTGTGGTGTGTGTGTGTTGTGTCGGAGGGCCAGATAACCCTGGTTTATAAGATCACCGGGGGGGCCGCGGGTCCTGGTCGGACAGGATTAGCCGCGACCGAGGAGACAGGAGACTGTCACGCACCAGCAGCTCAATTTGGGGAGGAGGAGGAGGAGGAAGAGGACGTGGAGAAAAGGGAGGGAGGGAGAGGCTTTAGTGTGTATAGTGTTGTAGTGTGTAGAGTCATCAGTGTGCCCAAATCCAATGTTAATGTGCATCAGCGGTTTGCTAGAGCACACACATACACATACACACACACACACACACACACACACACACACACACACACACACACACACACACACACACACACACACACACACACACACACGCGCACACACACACACATACACACGCACACACACAGCCGGGGCAGCTGTATCCACAGAAAGCAATGGGGGAGATAAATGGAGAATACAAGGCGGGAAATTAAAAGAAGGAGGGGGGGGGGGGGGGTTCGGACGGGATTCACACACACACACACACACACACAGATTCAAGTGTGCACAATGTGGGGCTTACTTCCACCTGATTAAACCCATTGAGTGAGCGTTAAAGGTAATCTAATCATACTAAAGTCTAAACAATAGCACCAAATACACCGTGTGTGTGTGTGTGTGTGTGTGTGTGTGTGTGTGTGTGTGTGTGTGTGTGTGTGTGTGTGTGTGTGTGTGTGTGTGTGTGGTGTGTGTGTGTGTGGGTGAGGGTGTGTGTGCGCGTGTGGGTGAGGTCCCGAGAACAGCCAAGAAGGGGGCGGTGAACTTGAAAGCAACAATGTCCACACGAGGAGCACAAGGAGGAGGAGGAGGAGGAGGAGGAGGCAGGAGCGACAATAGGAGGACATTCATCAGCAGAGGAGTCAGCAGTCAAGAGCCCAGCCAGCTAGACACTGGGGACCGCCCCCTCAAGGGGAGAGAGAACCCCGCCTTCACTACAGGAGAGGGAGGGAAGGACGGGAGGCAGAGGGAGGGATGGAGAAAGAGGGAGAGAGAGAGGGGAGAGAGGGATGGAGTGAGAGAGAGGGGGGATAGGGAGGGAGAGAGGGAGAGGGAGAGAGGGAGAGAGGGAGAGGGAGAGAGAGAGGAGAGAGAGAGGTAGCAGATGAAGCAATGATGGAGCTGGAATTGTGTGTGTGTGTGTGTGTGTGCGTGTGTGTGTGTGTGTGTGTGTGTGTCAGCCTGCTACCTTGAGCTGTAATGACAGGTGGAAGTATGACTTTTGCTTTAATGTTGTCCATTTTTCTCCACACAGATTTTTCTCTCCCAGATAAATTGCTATAAATATCACACACTTCATATCTTCGACTGTATTTTGGGGGCATGACCATGTCCAGTAGCTATAGGGTTCTGATGGGACTCCCAGGGGCAGTAGAGGGGTTCTGGGATCGATCCCCGATGTTCTCAGCCTGCCAAAGCTCTCACAACGCACGCCTGACGTTGTGGAATCTGTATTCAACATTGTGGACAGCAGTGTGTGTTCTAAAGGGATGGGAGTTCCATTGACTGACTGAAGGTGAGCGAGACTCCTGCATGACAATAGAAGCTAGCTAGCCCGCTCACTAACTAGCCAGCGAGCCCTGGAGACTTTCAGGAAGAAGCTATAGAATGACTAAGATGAAAAAGTAGAAGTCTTCCTGTTGACCTGGTCGGCCCCCGTCTCAGTTTATTTATTACTCGAATAGCTGTTCAGGTTTGAAGTACGAGAATTTAAAGCCGCAATGAAGTGTAAATATACGGATGGAGATTTGTAAAGCACCAAAAAAAAGCCATGCAAGAGGTGTGCATCTTCCCAGGTAGGCAGCACAGCTCACTGACTGACTGGTGGGCATGTCTGCACGTACGCCCACCCCCCGCGGTCAGAGTAAATCGGACGCTTTAGGCGAAGGTGAGCGCCTCCGTGAATACCAATTAGCCAGCCGCTGAATAATTAAGGAGCGGCCATGTTTTATAATTAGGGCCGGGCTGCCGCAGTTTGGAGGCGAAGAGGAGGCGAGTGCAGAGGGAGTTTCAGGGGGGAGGAGGGGAGGAGAGGGGAGGTATGTATTTCGGAGCCATGTGAATTTTCGCTGCATCAGAATCCTTATTATTATGCTCATCTCATCGTCAGGTGTTCTGGCGCCCTGCCCTGCAACCCGGCGGCCAGCCGGTATTTTAATTGTAAAGACGAGCTTTTCCTTTTCCCGTTGATGCTGATGAAAAATGTTGACGTGAAACGCTTCTCTGCCACTAAAGGAAGGTCTGCGATCAGGGTGCCACAAGGCAAAATATGAACATGCACGTATTCATTCGTGTCAAGAGAAGCAGCATCTTGGAGATGACAGAAACATCCGGGGCTCTAGAGTTTCTTTACAGAGTTTGGCCTTGACTTAACTTAACACAGTCAGGCCATCAGGCTGCTGAACAAGTTCGGCATCAATGTCTAAATGCTAGTGCTAAGTGTTACTGCTAGTGCTAGTCCTGGTGATAAGTTGTTACTGCTGGAGCTAGCGCTGGTAGCAGTGCTAAGTGTTGGCTGCTAGTGCTGGTGTTACTGCTAGTGCTGGTCCTGGTGCTAGTGTTACTGCTGGTGCTAGTACTGGTGTTAGTGCTAGTCCTGGTGCCAACTGCTGGTGCTAGTGTTGTGTCGACTGTCTGAGAAGGTATTCTGTGACATTCTGTGAATGTCAGCATATAACAATGTATATTTTAGTACATTGATTTATATGTGTATTGCTCACCTGGATATTTTTGCTGTATATTCCATTTCATTTTATATTTCATTTACTTATTTTACAGAGAATTTATATTCATAGTTCTATTTTGCATAGTTCTATTTCTATTTTGTATTCTTTTATAATTACTGTCGGTTGTCGGGCGTTTTGCACAAAAAGTTTTTCACTCACTGCTTATACTCACGTGTAAATTGTGAAGTGACAATAAAATACTTGAAACTTAACTCCGGTTTTTGAAACCGCTTGGAATGGCTAATCACACTCACACCTGGTGGTATAATATGTCTCCTTTAACTTAACTCGCTGGGTTACAATGAGGCGTCGCTATAAAGACTGCGTCCTTGTTTGTGTCATTGTCCGCTCCTCAGAATGATCCAACCATATTAAACACCTTAACGACGGAGGACCTCTTTGTGACAATGAGGACGGGGGCCTCGGAATCCGTTTGATATCCTCACGTTCCCGTTTCCTTCTCCTTGACCCTCGCTAGTAAAGGGTTTCAGAATGGGAAGATCCTCCGTATAAAACCACCAACAACACACTCTTTATACTCCTGACGGCCACACAGCGATTTATGAAAAGGCAGTTGAGTATAAAACTCAAAAGAGTCGCTTTGTCGTCAATGTAGCTCAATTAATTTCAAGGACGAATCCAAGACAAATATATATATACGTTTATTTCATTTTTGTCTTCTTCCTCTTTTTAAGCCAGACCTAGACAGGCGAACAACAAAATCAAGACGTAGCGGTGCAATCATGGGTGGCGTTCGTGCCTAATGAACACAATCTGGCAACACGCCACGGTCGATTGGCCCACAAAATCCCAATCTCTCTGTGTTAACCAACGGCGGGAGGAGGGTGGGTGCTCCTCATCCATAACCTCCCCTCTCCTCCTCTTCCTCCCCCTCCTCTCCCCTCTCCTATCCTTCTCTTACTTCTCCTCTCTCCTCTTCCTCCCCTCTTCTCCTATCCCCTCTCTCCCCCTCCATTCTCACCCCCCCTCCTATCCCCTCTCTCCCCCTCCCCTCTCATCTCCTCCTCTTCCCCCCTCTCCTCTCCGTCTCCGTCAGGGTGACATCTCAGTGTGCGCTCATCTCTCTTCTGATTCGAGCCCTGGTCAGCGGGCAGCAGGAACATCACAATCAATGCTCCCTCACACACACACACACACACACACACACACACACACACACACACACACACACACACACACACACACACACACACACACACACACACACACACACACACACACACACACACACACACACACACACACATGCACACGCACACACCGATTGCGGGGTCGCGGACCCCCTGGATGGAGACCATCTATCACAGTGGGGGGGAGGCACAGAATCTGGCGACAAACTAATAGTGAAAGAAATACCCCGTGGTGGTGGGACCCCCAGTCTCTGTTGCTGCTACTCCGGCAGGCGGTGGCGGCGGTGGTGGGGGGGTCAAAGGTCGGGTGAAAAGTGAGCGTGCCCAGGCGGCGTTAATTGACACGGCTGAGGTGTAGGTGGGAGCGTGGGATGTGGGCTTTGTGCCGGGGGGGGGGGGGGGAGGAGAGGGGGGAGGAGAGGAGGAGGAGGGTGTGAGTGTTCTGGTGGGAGGTAGATGAAAACGACTGAGTGACTGAGAGAGCGAGAGATAGAGAGAGGGGGAGAGAGAGAGAGAGAGTGAGAGAGGGGGGGAGAAAGAGAGATAGAGAGAGGGGGAGGGGGAGAGATAGAGAGAGGGGGAGAGAGAGAGAGTGAAAGAGAGAGAGAAAGAGAGAGAGACAGAGAGAAGATGTTGGGAGGACAGAAAATGTCACGCTGGGACATTTGTCCAAGGATAGTCGACGTCAAAGATGTAATAAATCTAATAATAAATCTAATAATTGTGTTATTCTATTAGGCTTATAGACTGTACATTTATGATTCTATTGTTTTTATTCTTATGTTGTTGGTATTTTTGACCTCTGGCACTAGAATTTCTATCTTATCTTATCTAAATAAAAAGCGACCACAATTATCCCAATCACCAGTGCGACATCAAGCCTGGGGTGGCCTCAGAAGACCGGAAGCAGGACCCCCGGTCCCAGACACACCCCTGTACCGGTGCTCCTCAGACACCAGCACCAACACTTGGACACCAGGAAGATCCACGGCGTCATTTACGGCCGCTTCTAATCCCATTACACAAGAACGGCGATGTGTCTTTAAAAAGCCATCCGCTGCAGATCAGCTGCGAGGAGCGGATCGTAAAGAAACGGAACGATGTACGTACCGGTTACAGGCCCCCCCCCCCCGCCCCCTCGAGAGTCTCTAATAAAAACATCGAGACCCCCCCACGGCCCCCGTTAGCAGCAACAGCCATAAAAACCCCATTGGAGACCATTCATTTGCTTGCTAGTTAATTAGCATCGTGGGGATTAAGCGGACGGGGCAATAATGCCGGGGTGATCGCTGGGCGGCCTTTACTCTTCTGGGGGAGGGGGGGGTTATGAAACACCTAACTGTGTCACACATAAACGGGCGGTCAGTTAACGGCTTTCACCTTGAGCGATGGTGATAAACGGACACACACACACACACACACACACACACACACACTCTACATCTTTTGCCACATAGTGAATGCTGCTCATCACCATCTCCTGCTGGAGGAGCTGATCTGAGCTAGAAACAGGAGGGACGTGGGTGGGTGGTGGGGAGGGTGGTGGTCTCTCAGGGGGCAGTGAGTAATGACAGACTGACCCAGGGGTGACGACCTGCTCCGGACAGCGCTCCGACGAGGGCACGACCCAGCATGAGGTGCGTGGGTGACCTGTGTATGTGTGTGTGTGTGTGTGTGTGTGTGTGTGTGTGTGTGTGTGTGTGTGTGTGTGTGTGTGTGTGTGTGTGTGTGTGTGTGTGTGTGTGTGTGTGTGTGTGTGTGTGTTTGTGTGCGTGTTTATGTATGTGCATGTGTTAAGGCCATCCGCTGTTTAAGGCCACGCTCGAGAATTAAGTGCGCCTTGCGGAGTCTGCAGCTCATTGACCGGGAGCTCGAGGTCAACCGGGGAGCACGGTGTCTCTCCGGCAGCTGACCTTAATGATGCCATGGAGGACGTGGGTGCGTGCGTGTGTGTGTGTGTGTGTGTGTGTGTGAGACGGGGAGGAAGGCGGGTGTATCAGCATATGTCGCGTGCAGCGGACACACATGTGTTACGTGAGATCGATACGCGGGCATTGACACGGAAACAACACGTGAAACACAAATCCTTTTCCTACAAGTAAAACACGCAACAACAATACATTACTCTACTGTTCACAAAAAGAAAGAAAGGAAAGAACTCGCTGAACAAATACTTGTTGATAGTTAATGTAGTTTGTCAGTGGAGTTTATGTCAAAAGAATTTGGGAAGAGAAACTCAGAATAGGCTGCCCACGCTACGTTATATAAACGGGAGCAGAGCAACGCGAGGAGAAACATCGCAACAACAAACCGACGGACAGAAAACGTCGGCGGTAATGAAAACCATTCCTCGTCACGCCTCGGTGAGCGAAGACGACGACACAAAACAACAACAACAACAACATCTGGTGAGTGGGAGAGATTGATGAATCCGCTGATTGGAAGGCCCACGGTATCAACTGATTGATTGATTATCCCGAGGAGGAGGGGGGGGGGGGGGGGTTTAGAGTTGCCTTTATCTCGAAAAGAGCCTCACACACACACACACACACACACACCCCGGGGGAGAGAACCTCTGCAGGTCCCCAGTCATTCGTCATGTCGCCCCGCATCGGGTGGGAGTGACGGAGGACTGGGACCCCTGGGTTCATTACCGAGACTTATGAGGCGAGGGGGGAGGAGGAGGGATGAGGGGGGTGGAGAGCGGAGGAGAAAGGAGGGAGGGGATGGATTGGAGCGGTTGTCAAGATGGCGGTAGGCAGGTGGTGGAGGGGGGGGGGGGGGAGACAAATGGGAGGAGCCGCAGGTGTCTGTAGGCGACGGGGGTGAGGGCGAGCGGACTACAACTGATGCTGGAGGAGGGAGGGAGGGAGGGAGGGAGGGAGCGTTTGTTCAGTAGTAGGATTCTTCTTTTTCCCTGAATAGTGTCATTGGAATATTCCCACACGTTTCTGCCGCTGTTAATCACCACCGCGGCAACAGAGCGAGACACAATTCATTACTCTGGAAAAGACTGGAAACTGGAAAAACTCATTACATCCGTTACGGCATATTAGAAAATAAAAAATGCGTCCGAATGAGAAACGTTAAAGGAAAAGAAGAGCCTCAAAGACAAGGACAACAACAGCAGCACAACAACAGGACAACATTGCTCAGGAGCCGGGCAAAAAAAACGTTTGAGACGCAGACTTCCAGAAACAAACGGAAAACAAAACAGTTGACGGCGAGGCGGGGAGAGACTTTAGCAGCAGCCGAGGAACAGTCGGTGTGAAGTGTGCCCTGTGACAGCCGCCCTCGTCACCATCACCGCCGTGGGTACACAACAGGAACACTGTGTTACCAGGGGGGCGGAGGTACGCTGACAGCGGACACGAAGAAGTGCGGAAAACTGAAAATAATTTCATATATATAAATGGCATGACTGCAGAGGACACACACAGTGGCCCACGGCCCCCCCGGGGTGAGGGAACACACAGTACTGTAGGACCACAGTGTGGGGGGGGTGGCTCTAGGGGGGGTGGGGGAGGAAGGATGAGAGAGAGAGAGAGAGAGGGAGGAAGGGCGGGGGAGAGAGGGAGAAAGGGCAAGAGGTGGGAGATGGAGGGGAAGAGAGATGAGAGTGATGGCGAGAGAGAGAGATGAGGAGAAAGATGAGAAGTGAGAAAGATGGGGGGGAAAGAGAAAGAGAGATGAGGAGAGAGAGAGAGATGGGGAGAGAGAGAGAGATGAGGAGAGAGAGAGATGGGGAGAGAGAGAGAGAGAGATGAGGAGAGAGAGAGAGATGAGGGAGAGAGGGAGATGGGGAGAGAGAGGGAGAGAGAGATGGGGAGAGAGAGACAGAGAGAATAAGGGAGGGTTAGTGGGGGCAACAGAAACATCTGTAATCATTCTTAAACGAAAAATGAGGAAGGGGTTGGAGTGGATTCAGGTGAGAGTGACAGATGGAAGGAAGAGGCAGAGAGAGAGAGAGAGAGAGAGAGAGAGAGAGAGAGAGAGAGAGAGAGAGAGAGAGAGAGAGAGAGAGAGAGAGAGGAGAGAGAGAGAGAGAGAGCAGAACACACCAACAAGGACACAATAAAAGTCGTCAGAATCCCACAGACGCTCAAACTCACGCTGGTGCCCTTGACAACTCCCCCCCCGCTCTCCCTCTGTCAAACTCTCACTGTGTGTGTGTGCATGCATGCGTCTTCGCCCCCCAGTGTATGTGTGTGTCTGTGTGTGTCTGTGTGCTGTACGTGTATGTACATATGAATATGACTCCACAATGCATGCATACGGTTAGAGAGTCAGGTGGGCATGCAGGTGGAGGTGGTGCGTGCCGATGCATATTCATCCACCGTGTCGACGGGGTCTCTCTCTCTCTCTCTCTCTCTCTCTCTCTCTCTCTCTCTCTCTCTCTCTCTCTCTCTCTCTCTCTCTCTCTCTCTCTCTCTCCTCTCTCTCTCTCTCTCTCTCTCTCTCTCTCTCTCTCTCTCTCTCTCTCTCTCTCTCTCTCTCTCTCTCTCTCTCTCTCTCTCTCTCTCTCTGATGAGCCTCATGACGCGGGGGGGGGGGGGGGGTCGTCCTCCGCTCGCCCTTGGCTCCTGTCCATCAAGTTTATCCTTCTGCTGCTTGGAGGTCATGGCCACTGACCATGCACATACATACATGTGTGTGCTCTTACAGTCTATTCTCCACTGTATCCGTGCAACTGATTCTATGCTCATCTCTCACATGTTATGTTGTCTTGTGTGGATTTTCCTAATTGAGTAAAAAAAAAAAAAATACATTTAGGTGCTGATATGAGTGCACCCATATCGCAGGACATGGACAACATAGCTATTTGCTGGACAAAACACGAAATGTTTTTTGTGTCTTCCTACAGGACAGTATTTTCCCATTTCCCATGCCGGAGGTCTCCACGTTCAAACACTTTAATTTGGGTGTTCCTCCCGTAAAACAAAATAAAGTTTGATTTGAAGCAAAGACAAAAACTAGAATCAATATTTCTCTCCCTCCTCGACTTCTCTTTGTTTTCCTAATACACCTCGAATGACTTGCACATTTCTTTCTCTACTCTCATCTCTCTTCTCTCCCTCCTCCTCGTTGCGTTGGCAGCTTGTTCACACACACCCCTCCACGGCGCCACAGCATGTCTTAACTCCCTCTTTCGTTTATTTTTTGATTTTACTCGACTGAAATTATACCGCCAACAACAACCCCAGCCACCCCCACCCTTATCCTGTTTGGACAAACTACGCAGCTATAACAGGAAAGATATGATTTATTCATTAATTGCCAATCTATAGGAACTACATTTCTAAACGTCAGATTCTTAAAAATACAAATTACAGATGATGTCTCCATAGCATCCGGGAGACTCAATGGACCACAGATGATGGAATATCGCTAAGCAACAGTACCAGCGTGAGGGATGCGGGAGAACTTGAACCAGAGAGGATGTGGTGAAGAGAACCACAGCTGATGGACACGTGGGTCACAGAAAGTACACTTGAAAACACACACACACAACAGCTTTCCTACCACTACCACTGTGGATTTCTGACAAGCCGGCTGTCAGAAATCCACTTCCTGCAGTCACCTCTCCTTCATCCACTGATCCAGACTCTGCTGTCTGGATTGCCGCCACATCCGTCCCGGACACGAGATTGGCAGTCCGCCGGGCCAATTAACTGAGGGGTTGAGGGGCCGGACCCCCCCCCCCCCTTGGGCTGTGCCAATTACAGCCCACCTCCCACCACCACCAGCACCACCACCTTCCCATCGAACCCTGACTACTACCCTGACTTGGGGAGGGTTTGGGCGAGGCGCAGGTAGGTACGTGGGCAGCGTGGAACACAACGGCACGAACCAGACTGACAGCAGGAGAGCAGAGATAATAAAGCCGGAGACGGAATAACTTGAAGAGGAAGAAGACACCTCCTCCTCCTTCTCCTCCTTCTCTGAACAAGGAGATGAATAACCGATGGGTAGCTCTTTCGAGTTGGAGCAGATGTTTGACTTTTCACGCAATTCATTTTAAAAGTCAAAACGAAGCGAAAAAAAAGTGTTCAGCTGTCTGAGACAAAATCTAACAGTAGGAAAAAAAACAACACCTAAATTGACTCGATACACTAAAACATTTATAATTACTAAATGTACTTTACTTTAAATAAAAAGTATCCAACAAGTGCAGTATAGCATTCTCAGTGTTGAACCGTCCCGTCTCCTACTGATGGAGATGTCCATCCAACACCTAATAAAAGAAATATGCATCACCCCTGAAGGATGGTCCAACAAAAGGTTCGGGGCCCAGCGAGATGTGAGGCTTCTCAGATGTCAGTCTGTCTGTCTGCCCCCCAGACAGACAGACAGACAGCCTGAACCACAGCCACTCCCTGTGGTTAAAATGTGCAGATCGATAAACAAGGTCGAGACAGAAACACACCAATTACCAGCTTCACACACAATATCCTTGGCACGACACGAACACAAAAAGTTCTATTCTCTGTCTAGTTTGTTTGTTGTTGTTCTTGCTTGCTTGTTTTCTCTTGTCTATTATTCTGTGCGAGGCGCCTTTAAAAAAATAAATAAAATCACGTTGATTGTCGAGTCGATCGATAAGAGCCTTTTATACACACACACACACACAGAACAACCGCAGGTGTCAATCATAACGCTGACAAGGGCTCTCGTCCCATTATGTACCAGCCATCCATTAATGGACTAAAACTAGCGAAGATAACCATGTATTTACCCTGCTGTGGCTCTGGGTCGAGCTAAATACAACCTTTGTCACAGCGGGAACAACACAAGAGTTGTGGCTCCTAACATTAATGATGGGTCTGTTGGATTGAGGTCTGGCAGTGCAGCAGTAGAGACACAACTAGTCCAGTAAATACACATTGATCAGGAGCAGGGAGTTACTTGACACTCCTGCTGACGATCTGTGAAAAGGGTCTATTGGGATTTAGTTAATTGTTGTGATTCAGCCAGTTATTCTACATAGTCGCTCACTAGCGTAGACAATCTTATAAACGTCCAAAAATCCCTTCTGCTACAATTTCCCGCGACACTACAATCTCTGCCAGACGAGCCAGGGAGAAACACGGCGGCGACTGCGTGGTGTGCTGCCGATTTATCTTATCTCATTCAAACCCAGGACACCAAGGCCAGCGTCTTTTTCCCTTCCACTCGCGTCACAATTTGCCTCCAGGTGTGAACAAAGACTTAAGAGGAAGGGAGGAAAAAAGCAGAGGGGGGCTTTCATAAACGATAGAAAAATAATCTTGTCATTCCAGTCACATTATCAGCCGGCAGCCCCGTCTGCAGCAGGTTTCAAAGAGCTGGTGGACCACTGGAGTGTGAGGGTGGAGGCGGTGTAGTCAGTAAGAGCGCATGCTAAGCTCCAACTAAATAACATTCCGTGGCGGCCATGCATCAAGTGGAACACAGTTTGAGAACAGCGTGGACTCCACCCTGAGAGGGGTGGGGACGTGGTGTGTTGTAGTCGAGTGTCTGCATGTTTCTAGGCCAATCACGCGCGTTCGTTTCCATGGCCCGCGTGGACGAACGGGAGAAAAGAACCAATGCAGAAACTCCAACGTCAAGTTCGTCAAGGTGGATGAACGGAACGCTCGCAAAAACGAGTCACAAACATTCATTTGACGCTCGCTAAGAACACATTTAATAATTCACAACACAAACACCGGCAAAGCGCGAATAAATGAATACGCGGATAAAAAGGTCACGCGCTGAAAGACTTCGTTCAGACGGTACCGACGTTGTGATATTTCTACAATATAATATAACCTGCATTCATATGATCCTGTGAGAAACTCGGGCGGCAATTGCGGAGAGTTATGACGGGTGATTCATTAGGTTGCATCGGTAAACGTCAGTAAGTGTGAAATCTCCAGCCATGATGAGCGAGAGCAGTTCCTGACCCTACCAATCGTGGACTTTTTTTCTTTCAACCAGGAGACACAATCGTTGCCACCCGGTATTACAATACATCTATATCTATATATAGGTCGACCAGAAAGATTGATGGCTCTGGGCTTGATTGAAATGTCTGCCTTTGGGCATGAGTGGGGGTGGTGCGAGTGGAGACTGATTGGCACCCTGCAGGGGGTCAGCTGTGGTAAGAAAGTGTAGTGCGTGTGCCGCCATTGTCATCAAAACAGAGCGACATATGGGGGAGTGTCTATGAAGTGTGACAGCAAATACTTTTCGCTAGAAGCATGAATTCCTTCTCGTCACTGCCCCCTTTGGGCCCCTAAGTGAACTGCAGCCTGCTGGAGCTCTAAGTGCATTCAGAGCACTGGAGTTGGGAGCTCTGTGGGTTGAGACAGCAAGTCTAACATGTTAAGTTAAATTACAACCTCAAGTTCATATATTGGCAATTAAAAGCCATTTAAAAACCCTACATGTAGTCCGTTTAAATATATTCCAAATCTAAACATTTGGCCTTTGGCTGGTTTGACTTAAACTGCTCTTTTAGCTCGGGGCCGAGATGCCCATTATTTTTAAGTGATGTTGTAGGATAATTAAGACGTGAGAGGCTGATTGACCTTTTATCTAATTAAGGATTCACTCCTGTGTAATGACTTGATTTAACAACTTCTTGAAAAAGGAAAAACCGCATCGACCATAACAAACTTTCCCTAAAGGAAACCGTTCACTAATTAGACTTAACTAGACTAACTAACTGACTGGATGGATCGTAGTAATGAGATTTTGTGAAAATTGGGTTTTCAAATATTTTAAGGACATGATATTTTCTGTTTTTGGCCATCTTTAGAGTGAGAGTGCGTATCGATTCTCCTTCGGTTACTTGAGGAATTGATTTATGCATCGAACCTTTCGTCTGCTGTTATGGTAAACGACTGAGCCCCAGATTGTTGTTGACTGATCTATGGGGCAATCTCAAAACCAGACAAGCAGACGGTTGGTTTCCACACTCGACCACATCGATGGAAGCAAAGTACCACGGTTCTGCTCGTAAATAATACATGGGCACCACAATGGTAAAGAAAAAGGTCTATGAACACTATACAACTATGAACTGCACTAACAAAAGCACAGACACACACACACACACACACACACACACACACACACACACACACACACACACACACACACACACACACACACACCGGCCCTTCCCACACAGCTCAGGGTTAACTTGTGTTGGCAGCTCAACCCCACGTCTCGTTTGACTTCGTCCAAAACGTCTCTCACACATTATGAGCGAAGGAACCCGGCGAGGAGTTTCTCTTGTCGACTACGATGTGTTTATATCCCCGTTCTCCAGTAC
>PIJE02002133.1:42500-50000 GCA_002895965.2 Coryphaenoides rupestris | reverse complement strand
ACTCCTTTGTCCACCAGCGAGCCTCTTCTGACTTGTTAACTATCCACCGCCACCGTCGTCTCTGTCCCCGAGTCCGTATTCTTCCCTGCAAGCTATTGATCGCCACACATGATTTAATGGCGCTGCGGTGCGCCACGCCGCTACTGATTAATGTCTCAGGCCGTTTGTTTCTTGTCGTCTTAGTTGAGACGCAAGAAGAAGATGATGATGATGATGATTCGGGCCGTGTTTGAAAATGCCATCCATTTTCTTTCCTGAGAAATCCCTGAGAAGGGAGAAGGAAAGATATTTTTGACTTGAAGTTTGTTTTGCCTTCTAGCGATACTCATACATTGTGTACATACTCAGACACGATAAATGGGCCCTATTGTATCATGGCAAGATCGGAATACAAAAGTAAAAGGGAACTTTGCCGATTTTCAACCAGATTAGTTGTCCTCTCTCTCTCCTTCTGTTCCAGGAGCCTTGTTATCATTGAACCTTGGACCTCGCGGCTAACACACCTAGCCTCCTCCTTCCTTTTCCTCGTGTCTGCAGGACAACGCGGTGCTCGTTGCCATCGCTGCTGTTGTACCGTGTCCACTTAGAGTGCTGTGTATTGATCCGTCCCCCCCCGCCATTTGGATGCAGGGTCATGGCCGAGCGGCGTCCCCCCCTTCCATTCTCCCCCCCCCCCCCCCCCCCTCCCTCCCACACAATGAGGCTCTGACGGGCTGAATGCTGAGGGCAGCGTGGCTGTAATGGTCCCTGAGGCCCACCGCAGCAGCAGCATTAGCCCTGGCAATTACACACATGCACGCACGCACGCACCTATTGCACGTACGCACACGCGGGGAAAAGCACCACCGCTGCTGTTAGAGGTGTCCAGTACGATTGCGCTGTTGCCGGTGTTGATGTGGCCGTGTTGTGATGCTATTTTAAAAATGCGTAATTTTCCATTGGAAAGGTCCAAACATTGCCGTCTTGTGATTTTAATACTCTTGTTTAACTTGTAATTGACATAAAAATGATTCTGTAATTGTGTAACGATGACATTTTATTTTAACTTTAATTGTGTTTTGTGTGTCATACCCCGGGCGATCCTTCTTTTGTATCGCTTTTGGTTAAAATGAGCACATTTTCTATTTAAGTCTGTACTCAACACCAGAAAATGCTGTTATATTAGGCTGCAGGGTAACCATATGCAAGGTGATTCACGCAGCACATCTCACACAGGCACAGTAGGCCCTGTAGCGTTTTATAACACAACATTATTATTATTATTCAGAATTTGTTTATTTAGAAGCAGTGACCGATGTACTGTACATTCCAGAGCTGCAACTTCTAGATCCAACATCTCCATTCGACTCCATTTTTCCCCCACCATCTCCCCTCCACACATCTCATCCTTCCTTCCTTCCTCCACACTTAAGTCCTCAGTCCTCAGTCCACTACGAGGCCCTGGCTTTGCCCCCGCCGGCATGACTGGCAGGGTACTGGGTCGCAGGCCAGCAGAACCATGGACCACCAGCACCACCAGTAATTGAAACTTCACACTGTCGCGCACACACACACACACACACACACACACACACACACACACAGATGCCAGGGTTGTGTGTGTGTGTGTGTGTGTGTGTGTGTGTGTGTGTGTGTGTGTCCATGTGTTGGTTGTGTGTGTGTGTGTGTGTGTGGTGTGTGTGTGTTGGGGGAGGTGTGTGTGTGTGTGTGTGTGTGTGTGTGTGTGTGTGTGTGTGTGTGTGTGTGTGTGTGTGTGTGTGTGTGTGTGTGTGTGTGTGTGTTGTGAAGGAGGCTGCAGCCCCACCTGGCCCAGACTAACATGGGTGTGACTTACGTAGCGCCGGGCGCGGAGCTTCTCGTCCTCGGCGGTGGCGCGCTCCCGAAGCACGGCCTGGTGCAGCGTGTCCTGGGACAAGGCCCGCTCCACTGCCAGGATCTGGGAGACCTCCTGCTGCACGCGGGCCTGGGCGTCGGCCTGGGCCAGCGCCGCCACCTCCACCTTCTCCGCCTCCAGCCTGCGCAGCACGACGGAGAGTCAGAGTCAGAATCAGAATGAGAGTCGGGTTTATTGACAGCACCGACGGCGGTGTCAGCCATGCAAGGTAACAACCAACACGTCAGGAGCAGTTAGGGTTAGGTGGTGTCTTGCTCAGGGACACCTCGACACTTAGCTAGACGGAGCCCAGGGATCAAACCAGCAACCAGAGTATTGCCTCCGTGGTTTCGAACCGACTCCTTTTAAAACAACGTCAATCACATATTTTGTAACTCTTCCGGGTTAAAACGGCGTTTAGTAAAAGCATCTTTTAAACAAACCGATCTAAGCAATTTGTAAAAAAGGCAGAACACCGCATGATCCGTTTGAATAGCGACACATGGACGAATAAAGAAGGCAATATTTGTGCGGTAAACACACACACACACACTTGTTGTTGTCGGCGGTCGCCGGGATCTCCCGGTTGCCTAGGAACACACACACCAAGTGACAGTTGACTTCACCGACGGACGAGAAGCAATTATCCTTAAAGCCCGACGCTAGCCACCAGAACAACAAACGGTGGCGTGAAAACGCACACGGGTAAACAGGCGAGAGTGAATGAAAATAACAATAATAATAATAACAATAAAGTAGGCTGGTTAACACAAGGAGCTGGCTGCTACGCTACTGCTAGTACCCCACCACCACCACACACGCAGGGTAAATTGCTGCGACGTGCTTCTTTTTGAGCATCGTTGTGTTGCACGTGCTAGCGCTTAGCTTGCAGAAGCTAGGCTAATCGTGAGTGTTGATGAGGGCCTCCGTGGATAATTAAAGGTGCAGGTGTGCAAGCAGGAGCACGCAGAAATGCGCCGACAACACAGAGTTAGCCTAATAATCAATCCGTAGGGGGTGTCACTCAAACAATCTTCGGTTATGGTGTCATGGCAACCACCGCTAAATGGTAACACCGCCCCCACCCCACCCCATAAACACTACAAAATTGTTGACAAGACGCATTTGTGTAATGGAGAGTGAGAGAGTGAAGGGCACAGTGAGAGAGGGGAGCAGAGGAGAGAGAGAGAGAGAGAGAGAGACAGAGACAGAGATGAGAGAGAGAGAGAGAGAGAGAGAGAGAGAGAGAGAGAGAGAGAGACAGAGAGAGAGACAGAGAGAGAGAGAAACAGAGAGAGAGAGGTAGAGAGAGAGAGAGAGGGAGAGAGAGAGAGAGAGAGAGAGAGAGAGAGAGAGAGAGAGAGAGAGAGAGAGAGAGAGAGAGGAGAGAGAGAGAGACAGAAGAGGAGAGAGAGAGAGAGAGAGAGAGAGAGAGAGAGAGAGAGAGAGAGAGAGAGAGACCAGTCATGTCCAGTCTCACAGTCCACTGGGCTGTGCACGTCCACAGACTCCATCCATCACTGGACTGCGACTCTCTCCCACACACACACACACACACACACACACACACACACACACACACACACACACACACACACACACACACACACACACACACACACACACACACACACACACACACACACACACACACACACCTCCCTAATGGTCTCTTGCGCTCACGATTTCCCCACCGTCTGTGCCTCCCCGTTCGCACTGCTAATGCCTCCTAAGCTTTTTTTTTTTTTTTTCTCAATCGACAACCTGCGGCTGTTGCTACGGCTACCGTTACCGGGGGCGGGGCCAGGCTTGTATGTAATGCGTGTGTGTGGCGGTTTGATGGAGAGCTGCCATTAGAGGAGACGACGCAGGAAACCCCCGCACCCACTGACATTTAGCAGTTCCAGGGCCGTACCATTCAGAGACACGTGGGGGGGTGGTGACCCGTACCAGGGACCCGTCTTGGTGGTGCAACATTATATTGGATTAGTCTTTCAAAAGTTACTAATATATAAATGTAACACGAATATATACATAATCCATAAAAAAAGATATAAATAGACATATGTATAGACGTAATAAAGTATGGACGGATAGCCAATACATAAACACGAGCAAAGAAATAGAAGATAATGGCCAGACATTACCTTGTGGCCTCACCTCAGAGACATTAAAACAGTCCATTACATGCAGACACACAGCCCATAAAAACACACGGAGACAACGTTGGGGTGTTTCATTGCAGCAGTGCACCAGGACTTACTTAATAGAGCAATTGCACGTCTTAATGGAGCGATAGAAGGAAAAGTAGAAGAATAGACCAAAAAAAAACAACGATTGTATTGTCCACAACACTGCAAAGACGAAAACGGAAAAAATATACAAAGAAATAAAAACCCACGACACTCTTAACTTAACATACCGCAAAAAAAATGCTCACCCAAGCAAAGATCTCCACCTTTAATGGGATTGGTATGGTATGTCTCACCTATAGGCTTTTATTGCTCTGCCTCGGCTGTTATTAGATGCATTTTTCATTCTCCTGCCCCAAGATTGGCACAGAGGCTACAGTGACTTAAAGAGGTTAACAGAGTTGGTGGGAGGCAGGGAAGGAGAGAGAGGGGGGGGAGAGAGGAGGGAGAGAGGAGGGGAAGAGAAGGAAGAGGGGGAGAGAGGGAGAGAGAGGGAGAGGAGGGAGAGGAGGGGAAGGGAGGAGAGAGGAGGAAGAGGGAGGGAGGAGGAAGAGGGAGGGAGAGAGGGAGAAGGAGAAAGAGGGAGGGGGGAGAGAGGGAGGAGAGAGAGGGGGGAGAGAGGGAGAGAGGAAGAGGGGGAAAGATGGAGAGGGAGGAAGAGAGAGAGGAAGAGGGTAAGAGGGGGTGAAAGTACACATTGGAATCAAATAAAACATTATCATCTTCTAGGAGAATGAGTTTCTGAGGTTTCAACATTTCCCAGCGAAAGCGAGCGACACAGAGAGAGGAGAGAGAGGGGAGAGAGAGAGAGGAGAGAGAGGAGAGAGAGGAGAGAGAGGAGAGAGAGAGAGAGAGTGAGCATCAGCGGTTTTAAGTATAAAAACAAGAGGATCGATCGCGAAACATGTCTGCAGAGTAGATGCATCACAAAAGAGAAAGAGTGAACACAGAGTGAACAATCAGGAGACAAATGCATGCAAGTCACACGCCAGGCCGGTGTGTGTGTGTGTGTGTGTGTGTGTGTGTGTGTGTGTGTGTGTGTGTGTGTGTGTGTGTGTGTGTGTGTGTGTGTGTGTGTGTGTGTGTGTGTGGCCACCGTTTGAGGAACGACAGAGATTAGCCCTGTGGCGCTGAACATGCTATCCTCATGGGAGCCCCGGGTTATGACACGACAGTGGTGTGTGTGTGTGTGTGTGTGTGTGTGTGTGTGTGTGTGTGTGTGTGTGTGTGTGTGTGTGTGTGTGTGTGTGTGTGTGTGTGTGTGTGTGTGTGTGTGTGTACATGCGTGCAGCAGCTACCGCACCACTGTTACACCGCGTGCTCGGATCAATAGCAAACAATTCCGAAGAATGATTTTGGTATTTACTGTTCCCCGGTGAGCGCTTTGATAAAATAAATAAATTAGAAGAAATAATCCCCCCGTCAGCCCCTCCCCTCCACCCCTCCCCTCACACAGGGCCCAAGCTCAGCCAATCAGAGCGGCCGCCTCCCGCTTCCGATTCCTCGGACCTCGGAGCGGAACCTCCTCCTGCCCGGAGCATCCCAGTCGTCTGTCTATCATCCTGCCATCATCATGACAACTCCTGCTGCTAGCTGCTAGCCTGCGCCGTGGAGGAGGAGGAGGATTTATCGTTGCCAGACGCCGCCGTAGCGTAGTGTAGCGCCAACGCTAACGGGGTCAGGCCGGGGCCCACGCTATGTGCTGCGGCTCGGTGAAACAAAAGCCGTTTACGGGGCCCCATGCAATATTGATGCAGGAATAATGTCGCTGAATGCTGCGCATGAATTTTTTATGCAAGCAGGCCACCCCGCCTTTTAGTGTGTGCGATCAAATGCACACACACACACACACACACACACACACACACACACACACACACTTATGTATTGCGACGAGCCAGCAGATACGACCCTAATGGGAGGTCCCGGGGAAGAGGGGGGTATTCTGGGAGGGAATGTGGGGGGAGTGAGCCCCCCTAGATCAGATAATGGTGGAGGAGGAAGGTGGGAGGCTTGGGTTGGGGTCTCCAAAGTCCTAAATTGCCATAAAAATTGCAATTTCTGCCACAGATCAACCACTTGCACACACATGCGCACTCGGGCGCACGCACACACTCCCTCTCTCTGTAGGGGCTGCATAGTTGGGCCCATAAGCGTAAGGAGAGCTCATACAACACCACTACACTGTATACCTCTCTCTCTCTCTCTCTCTCATGTAATGCAAACAGCACCCTGTCCCCACACGGCGCGGGGCAGGAGGGCAGCTGAACGCCCTCTGGTCTCGCGAGGTCTGCCTTTCCTCATGTTCCTCATGTTCCTCATGTTCCTCATGTTCAACAGGCTCCTCCCCTCCTAGCAGGGGGGGAGGAGCCTTTTGAATCCTTTAAGGCTTCAACAGGCCGCCCGGTTGCGGTCAACATCAGGGGAATTTCAGCAGGCTCAATCAAACCTCTGGGATGCAATTACAGCAGAGCAGCTTAATACATGCTGGCATAATGGACCAGAGTTGGGAGAAGTTTCCATGTTCAGTAATGGGAGGCTTTCAGACAAGTGTGCGCGCTCTCTCACACACACACACACACACACACACACACACACACACACACACACACACACACACACCACACACACACACACACACACAACACACACACACACACACACACACACACACACACACACACACACACACACACACACACACACTCCCCTCTTCACTGTGTCCCCCCCCCCCCCCAGTGGATGGGCCCATTCTAAACAGGCCTTCCCCTGTCTGGGGGTAATCTTCTGTGAGACGGTCCTTTACTGGAACACAGCACCCTCAGGACACCACGCCGCAGGGGGGCCTGGCGGCGACCACAGGGGGGCCGTGGGGGCTGGGAGGTGCTGATGAAAGCATCCATACAGGGAGAATGCAGGAGTTGGAGGGGTGGGGATGCCTACAAGAGAGGAACTGTGGCGCTATACCATGGAACAGGAGGTGGGGATGGAAAGGAAGGAAAACAATGGAAAATGGTTGAAAACTTCAGGGGAAGGAGGGCGGGAGGCTGGAGAAATATGCTTGTTTGTAGATGTTCTGGTCTGAAAGCCCTGCAGAATCTCTGCACCCCACAATGAGTTATACGGCGTGCACACAAACACACACCCTCCCAGGGCCTGAAATCTCCCTCGCTATCTGCCTCGCTCTCTTTCTCTTTCTCTTCCTCTCCTACAGTAAAGCAGCATCCACAGCCAGGCCCTTGAAGCTGTGTACTGTGGCTGCTTACCACACAACACAGCCATTACCCAGCTCAGTGGATGCACACCAAAAATGCTAAATGGGTGTGCAAGGGAAGAGGAGGGAAAAGCACATCCAACATGGGAGACAGGAAACAGAGGAAAACCTCCGGGTGTTGGTTGCGGTTGTCGTGACGGATACAAGACACGCCTTCCACC
>PIJE02002133.1:0-37500 GCA_002895965.2 Coryphaenoides rupestris | reverse complement strand
CTCATTGTACATTCTGCATGTACACTTATCAAGCAGCCGTATTGAAAAGCATTAAAACAATGTTAAATCTGAAGATTGAATATGTTTTTTGATATTATATAATTACAAGATGTGTATAAATGAGCTGCACGCGATTTCAAGTTGAGCTAAAAGATGTCCAGTTCCAGAAATGAAACAACCAACGTGACGTGAATTAATAAAATGCAAAAAATGTAATAATTAATGTACAATTTCCACCGAAAGAAAATTTCTAGTGGGTGTATAAAGAGGGAGCTTCCCTTGTAGTATTAAAGTTAAAAAAGGCATTAGTTTTAATGTTATTACGATGCTATACTTATTACAAAGTACTTACACATTTCCATAGGTAATGTTTCAGACTGTTTCAAATGATATTTTGAATTCATATTGTGATATTCATCGATATTGTGCGCATACAATGGTGATGATTTTGATTTTCTCCGCATTGACCAGCCCTAGAGCATTCCTCACATGCTCTCTTAAACCCAACTCACGCCACGCCAGGGTGAACTACTTCCATTTTCAAATTCTCAAGTGTACTCAATGGCACTCAAACCATGGACGGTTCCGGAAGAAAAAGAAGTAGAATTAAGAATTAAATAAAAAGGCATGAGTATTGTTATCTTAGCTAAGTGCTGAACAAATACCGTGGGAGGAGGAGGAGAGTCATAGGGTCCGTTGAGCATGTGGTGTCACTGGGAGGTTGAATATTTTATTGTAGCTGTCGATCAAGCATTCTTCTCCCGCCATTGTGTCTTTTCAGAGGCCACGTCACGACAGAATACAACTGTGTCGAATTGGAAATAATTGACCTGCGGTGTCAATCTTCCCCCGTGTTATTATTTAGGAACTGCCACTTATAATAATCCCTGCAGTCCGTCTTATCCTCTATGAATCGCACCAACACATCAGCATTTCACCCAAAGGAAGGCGGCATCAGGAGAGAAGTGTTTCACAACTGCTTGTAAGATAATATACTTTAAGTAGAATACTGTGGCATGTGGCTGGTTTAAGCAGCCGAAATGAAGAAGAACCATACCTTCGGTCTAGGCCTTTTGAAAGTCTTCCAAATGTTATCAAATGTCTGAGCACTTTTAACACGTCTTTTTAAAGTTCATATTTATCAGCACGTTCCTGTCCCCTGCCCGGAGCAGCACAGGGGTCTCAGGGGATTACGCTGGGGACCCACATGGGGTCAAGCCGGGGGACCCACGTGGGGTCAAGCCGGAGGACCCACAAGGTCAACCCGGGTTCTGACATAATGATGAAGGCCGGTCCGGGTCACCGGGTGATCCTGCATCACCGGGGCCCCAGCAGGACATGTAAATGTTAAAGAGATTAAAAACTCATCATCTTTATAGCCGGTGCCCGCCTTTCCTGCACCCCACTACCACCACCTCCCCTTTCACCGGCTATCCATTTCCTCCCATCGCTAAACCCCTCCGTGGAAAGAAAACTTGAGGAGGAGGAGGAGGAGGAGGATGGCAAGGAGGAAGAGACGAAGAGGCCATTGGCGGTGGAGATAATAGACGGAGGCAAATTGCGTTTCTCATCAGAAGTTTCATTAACCCTGGGACCTGCAGGGAGGGCATAATCTGTAACATTACCACTTGCTCACGCCTGCGGCTGCAGCTTAGACCGAAGCCCCTCGCACCTCCCCCCCCACCCCCGCCCCGTGCGTCAACGGAAAATAAAAGCTCGTCGGAGTTTGTCCCCCCGGCGCCATTTTATTTTCCCCATTTTATTTGACTTTATTATTTCGTTTACACGGTTTGCTCTCCGTAAGCCTAATTGGCATTTACTTGTCGGGAATAATAACCAAGGATTGTTTGTCGCGCCCACGAAAAAAACGCTCAAAAGACGATCATCAATCGGGAATTTGACCTTTCAGATCATCGCCTCTAAAAACCAAGACACGTTTTCGGGATAAGGTCACCGAGTGCCGGAGGGGGCGGGGTTTTTTCTTCAACAGCCAATCATATTGAACATATTGTTGGCTCTTGCTGCCACAAATCGGTGTGTCACGGAAGCACAGACACCATTTTACTGAAGTTTCCTCAAAGTGCAATACAGTATACAAGCACTCTTTCACATTCACACACATTTCTCCCCTCTCTATCCTATCCTCTCTTGTGTTTTTAGTGTTTTGCACCAGGAAGACTAACTTTTAGGCGGGCAGGAGGTGTCGGCTGTCGGGTCCTGCAGAGCCAGCGCAGGCTCAAACATACAAGGCCTTTCTTTGGCGGGCTGCCGAACACCCGAGATACGTGACCTTGATCACAGTGGCGTAATCAGCATGTGAAAGGCTGCGTTCCAAATGGCGAAAACGCTTCCGACTGAAATATTCGACGGAGCCGTCAAGCCTCCATCGAATATTTACAAAAACATGCGGCCTTCTGCTGAGGTGCCTCCTCCTCCTCCTCCTAGACTAGACTTTAGAAGGCAGCATAAAAGTATCCTTCATTGGTGAGGGATATCCCACGATCCCCCTGCACTTCTCTGCCTTGGAAGTCCATGCCATTTAAGACTCCTTTACAGGTCACTTTGCTGCCGCCAAAAGGACATTGCCTCAAGTCGCTAGGAAGCAGCCAGGCAGCTACCTGTCGTTTGGGACGCAGCCAAAGTGAGTCAAGCTCTTCTGTTAAAAACAGACCGGCAAGCTGGCGGATTCCGCGCCTCGTACACACCGCTTATGGGCACACATGAGCAACTTCCACTGCGCGGAGGTGGTGAAAGCCTTTCACGATTTGGCTGAACATTTTTTAATGGGATTTATCTCCATTCAGTCCCCACCCTCCCTCCCACCCACCCTCTCCCCCTTGACCGTTTTAAATGATCAGGAGGAGCATGGCTATTCAAGCCGACCTTGCCTCTTTTTAACTCTCCTCCGCTAACCTACTCTGGTAACCTTGGTAACCTTGTCTATTGCTCGCCTCTGATGAAGGTGATGCTGGAGACGGCGCACAACGGGTCAGAGTCGGCAAGAGTGTCCTACTTATTAAAATAAACGACTAACAACAACTAGCATCAATACAGTGCAGCAAGCTCCACTTATTTCAATCATATTCGCTTCAAATTGCTTTCCAATTAAAACACATTTTCCACTGCCCCAACAACAACCCCAAAAAATAAATATTCTACTCAGTAAAAGTGATTCAGGATTTAGGACGGAGAAGGGGAAAAGTGCAATCTTCCTTACAAGCCTCAAAGAGAAAAGAGTGATGCTTAAGGTGTGCGATTGCTACCAGATCTCGAGCCTAAACTCTCCAGATTGTCTCATCATGTGTCAAACACAGAGAAGAAATGTCGACCGATCCTTCGCACATCTACAGAAGAAATCAGCACTATAATGGATGGGGGAGCATTGCAATTAACCAAACGCAAACCACAAATTCAACCCGCAGAGACCATAGCAATTAGTTCATTGTTCAACAAGTTTCCCGCCCAAAATTTCCCCGTACTTTCGACGACCCATTAAAACTGTTGACATTTCTCGTTGTGGCTGCGTGTGTGCCAGCGTAATGACATTTAGACGTTTGTGTGCCCACGTTAACGTGTGTTGTTGTGATACACGTCGTTATTTATGACATTTTAGACGGAGCGTCTGAAATCGAACAAATCGGTCTGCGTGGTCTGCGTACGGGGCTAGTCGGGAGGCGAGCTGAGCGGAAGTGCTAACAATCCCAGAAATTTGCAAGCAAGTGTGCACGCACCACACACACACACACACACACACGCACGGAGCCGGGTGCCCACGCCGCTTCGGGGGTGCCTAATGAGCTCTTGGTGGTTTGTTGTGGGAGGCTGCGGAGGTGTCACTTTAATCATCAGAGTCAGCGTGGCGTGGCATAAGGTGGCCTCTTTTAATTACCTCACCAACGCCACGGATGACAGAGCCTCGCCCCCACAACCCCCCACTCTGCCCTCCCCCCCCCCCCCCCCCCCCGGACGCCACCTGAAGAAGAAGAAGACCACCCCCCCCCCCCACCCCACAGGAAGTTAAACTAAACACCCCCACCCATGTCCTAATGGCACCAATGTCCTCTGTCTGATGTGGGGGGGAGCGAGGTGCTTCAACTGACATACAAACCAACAGAGAGAGAGAGACAGAGACAGACTCAGAGAGAGAGAGAGAGAGAGAGAGAGAGAGAGGCATGCTTAATGTGTGAAACAACAATTGCCATGCATTAAAGGAGACCTATTTCAGAAGCTCTGGTTTTTTGACATCACAAGTGGGAGTGTCCACCCAGATGTATGGTGGATAGATCAGCCTACCAGTTGCTACAGTCCACTGGGTAGGCTGGTAGGCTGACAACATTCTCATATTCTTCAGCAAAACAGCAAAATTATTTCTGCGATGTTTTTTTTTATAAAAACGGCAATGACGACGGCGATAATGACAAAGTTCACCGTCTTCATCCTGACAAGAAAATGTCCAACAGGCTGACAATTTTCCCCACCATGATAGCCCCATTTGGGTGATTGCCCCGTAATCTTTCACAGTGAACGGCAAATTTCCCTGACAGATCTGGGAATTTATAACGGCACACGAATGCATCGGCGGACCGATTTAAAGGACAGGCGAAAGTCGCTCAACAACGTATTCTGGCTACCCAAAGGTCAGTGGTGGGGGCAAAATATGAATGCGTCAAACGTCATAATGTATGTGAGTGGATCTCCAAAACAATACAAATAGATGCTTCATATTTTGAAAAGACCCATGCAAAATGTCCTTAGCAACTAAAAGTGAAATGAGTCAAAGTGCGGCAATTTGTTATCCGCTGTGGTTGGCTTGAATTAGGGAGGGCTGATTACTTTATTATTCCATTACAAGAAATAATGAATCGCGTTATGATGAACAGCGAGGTGAAGGCGATGTGTGTGGAGCTGGACTCTGAAGCTGAACATGAAGACCAATTAAAAAGATATCTGCCGCCAAAGTGTAACACAAACACACTGAAGTTCAAACGCGCTTCTAATCACCGTGTTGTTGGTGCTATTGAATGCTCTCCCGCTCACGTCCCTCCGTGACGCTCCAGACACAGAATGCTGGTCCCCAGGCTGACGGTGATGGAAATTATCTAAGCTCATACTTTCTTCTCTCCATCTTTCCTTTGATGCTAATACTCAGCGAGGCATCTGATAGCTAATACGACATAATGATGGAGAGGTGAGGCCAATTAGTGAGCAGATACCAGCCAGTTTCTGAGTCTTAATTGATCATTTAACGATACCAAAAGCATCCTTAAATACTTGATCCTCATTGGTCAATTACATTCCAAAGGTGTGCCGATTATTATACAAATCCAACATGAACAATCAACGGTCAAATACAACTTGGCGACCAAAGCAAAAACAACATGAGAATTTCCACTGATTAAAGTCCACCACCCCAGGGGGGGAGCGTTAATGGAAGTAATGTAGTTTGCCGGTCGTGCATTATTTTCCAATAACAGACCCCCCTCGATCGTGGTTTATTCCTTATAACCCCAACTCCCTCAGACAGAAGCAATCGCACCAGAAGAAGGAGCAACTCCTGCCTCTGGCATCAACACTCACCAGCGGCAGTAGTGGTGGTGGGTGGGGCTTGGGCGGTCTCCTGAGCCAGGGCCGGGACAGGAGCCGGGGCAGGAGGCAGGGCGAGGGATTGTACCTGGGGCTGAGGAGGAGGAGGAGGAGGGGGAGGAGGAGGGGGAGGAGCTTCAGAGGGAGAACAACACTGGGGCGGTGTGAGGACAAGCTCAGCGGGGGGTGGCAAGGCAGGAGGTGGAAGCGCCGTGATTGGCTCAATGGCCAGAGAGGAGGACATGGGTTCTGATTGAGGAGGAGGAGGTGCCAGGGTGGGTTGAATTGTGACAAGAGCAGGAGGGGGAGGAGCAATGGGTTCAATTATCACAGGAGCAGCAGGGGGAGGAGGAGCAAAAGGTTCAATTATGATTGGAGCAGCAGGGGGAGGAGCAACGGGTTCAATTATGATTGGAGCAGGGGGGGGAGGAGCAATGGGTTCAATTATGACAGGAACAGGAGGGGGAGGAGCAATGGGTTGAATTATGATTGGAGCAGGAGGGGGAGGAGCAATGGGTTTGATTATGATTGGAGCAGGAGGAGGAACAGGAGCAATGGCTTCGATTATGGGATGGGAGGCAGCAGGGGGTTCGGTCACGGAAGCAGGGGATGGTTGACGATGATCATGGATTGATGATTGAAGCAAGTCGATGGATTCCACCACAGCCGGAGGAGGAGGTGTTGGAGATGGAGGCGCAGGCAGCAGCGGGGACTCAGTTACCAATTCCACCACAGCAGCAGGTGCAGGAGCAGGTGGGGCCGCGGGTTCGAAAGCGGGAGCGGGAGCAGGTGCGGGGGCAGCAACAGCAACAGCGGTAGCCAGGGGCGGTGCCGGTGCAGCAGGCGACGGGAGAACCACGTCAATGATGGTGGGAGCTTCTACCTGTTTCACCGGAGGAGGTGGAGGAGGTGGTGGGGTGGGAGGAGGAGGTGAGGGTTTGGCCACCGACTCAGGGGCAGGGGCAGGGAGGGGCACCATGGCCTCTACACGTGGAGCAGCGGGCATGGAGGTGACTGGGTCGAAGGGGGGAGGGATTGGACGGAGGACGGGACGGGGAGGAGGAGGAGGGGCAGGGCTGGTCTTGGGAGAAGGAGGAGGTGGAGGTGTGGTGACTGTGTGTGGTTTGGTCTGGGGCGGAGGGGAAGTCCCGCCATCCCTCATGCGGTTTATGACGTTTTCCGAAAGCTGCAACAGGAGGAGAGAGGTGTCAATGACTTGAGTGACAGGTGCAAGGGAAAAGTGTTCAGTGCTCAGACCAAACAGTGTGAACTAACACCTTATCAACAATATATTTAATAGCTTTGCTGTTCCGGCAGGTCCACCAGCTGCTGGATATAGACAACATCGTGACTAAATCTATATTTAACCGCAGCAGGAAATCGAAGGCACCAACACCAACCATGTTCAAGTTCAAGCTATGTTTAAACACCAACAAGTTAGCCTAGTGGTCATCATCAATATGCCCTCTGGAACTGTGTAAGATAAGATAAGATAAGATAAGATAGAACTTTATTGATCCCGAAGGAAATTCTTGTGCCAGGTTGCATAGCAATACAATAAAACAATACAGAAATAGCATGGTAACATTGCAAGGGTAATATTGAGAAGAAGTATTGCACATGATGATGAAAGTTAATGTAGCATGGTAATATTGAGAAGAAGTATTGCACATGATGATGATGATGATGATGATGATGAGAGGAGGTGAGAGGTAATATTGCAAGGTAATATTTAGAGGTAACTGAGCACTAAAGGGAGCTGTCGTCTGTCAGATCTGTCATATCTGTCAGATCTGTCATCTGTCATAACTGTCAGATCTGTCATATCTGTCATAACTGTCAGATCTGTCAAAGTGACCAACAGTCAGTGAGCACGTGTACAGGTGTCGGTTAGTTTGGCGGGCAGACTCCACTCACCCGGATGCCCTTCACGACCGTGATGTTCTCGTTGTCGTCCGACTCGAACGAGACACGACGCGTGCTGTTGTTCCCGCCCATGGCCACGCTATATAACCTTTGTGTGTCGTGAAAACAACGCGTTTTAACCTGTTTTGTTACATTGACTTTGGTTGCGTTCTGTGGTTTGGAAATCCGTGTGTGTCTGTGTGGTTGGGGGGGGGGCGTGGTTTGTTGTGCCGCTGTCACTTCCGTAGTCCGAAGAACGCGAGCGCTGATTGGAGGAGGACGAGCTCGTCTGTTTGTACAACGGCGCGTTCGATTGGCTGAGGTGGACGGCGTCACTTCAGACCAAAAGAAATGAGCGTATATTTTGTTTCGCTTTATTTTATGAATGGTTTTTTATCCGTAGACAGTCAACGCTGGCGTGGTGGTGTGATGAAATTAATGAAAATAATGAAAAAAGTGTGTGTGCGTGTGTGTGTGTGTGTGGTGTGTGTGTGTGTGTGTGTGTGTGTGTGTGTGTGAGAGAGAGAGAGAGCGTGTGCGTGTGTACGTGTGTGTGTGTGTGTCTCTCACTATGTCAGTGGGGCTGCATTTTCCTTTGTATGTGTAAAAACAACAATGTCAAAATGAGTTCAATATCTTCAATTCATGATGGATGAATTGGAGGCTGATTCCTTCATGTAGCACAGAGATGTGCAAAATAATTCTACTCAGCATCAGAGGTGACATGTCTCTTGTGCCTCAGAGGGTTTACGTTCTCTGATAGCAGACAGATGAGATTCGACCTCTCCACCTGTACACCAATTGTGATGCAGTATTGACGGCAAAATCTTTAGTTTACAGATAACAGAGATAACCCCGACACACACAGAACCCACACACACACACACACACACATGTCTCCCTGAAGTGCATCACACGTCCTTGCGTCCAACACAAAGGTCATCCTGTCAAAGCATGTCAAGCATATAATGTCCAAACGCACACACACACACACAAACACACACACACACACACAGACACACACATGGGGGGCTGAAAGAAATAACCTTGGTGGCGTATTATTGGAGAACGGAAGGCCAGTAGATTAGCTGGACTGATGGGATATTTGCTGCAGGGCTATAGGTGATAAGAACTTCTAAATTAAACCTGTGGTCCCGGGAAACGGGGCACCTTTCGCTACAGAAACAAGGGGGCTTTGCCACATCAGCGATTGTTTCTTTTTTTGGAGATCGCACACAATGTTATCTTCCCCGGTCCACCGCCACATCAATCAGAGCCCGGGCTGCTGGGAATCGACCCTTGCCAAAATCAATGGCCTCTCTCCTATTCTCTTTGGTACAGCAGAGATTGTCAGAGATACAGGGGGGCGCGGGAGTCACAGCGCAGACACATCACTGTGTGTTCTAAATGGGCCGAGGCTATTAACTCCCTGACACACGCTGTTTCTCCCCTCTTTGCGCTGCTCACCCCTACGCTTTATCAGCCTCTGGAGAGGACAGGAGAGACCGGTGGATTCTCGTCCCTACTTTTGGCCAGACCAAAACATAACCTTATTGTGGCTATTTAGACCTTAGAGAACCTGTTTATGGACACAGGCTCCAAATCATGAGGATATATTTATCACCTTCCTCAGCTCATCGATAATGATGCAGTTGGTTTGTCCACAACCATTATGCGTGGTCTTCACGTTGTCATTGCGAAGGTTATAAGCCGCCTTATAAAACGGGTACCTGAAATAAAGCAATCTGATTCATAGCCGTGATATAATAACCATATAGTACCACGGCTACGAGTCTCATTCCTTTTCAAAATTGGTATCACTACGCCTGGTAGGTAGCTGAACACCCCCTAACAAACTAGCTAGCAAACGAAGTATTTATTTTATTTTATTGCATATTTTTTTGTAAATATTGTATGGGGGGTGGGGGGTTCGAAGGTGAAAAGGCGCGAAGACGCAAAGGCTCATGGGAAGTGGAAAAGTTCACATCAAGTGAGTGTTTTGGGTTATAAAACCATGTTCACCGTTGTGTTATTTGGTTGGCTTTGCTACTTTACCACTTCCTTTTAAGATAAAGTTAAGTTAAGGTAGGGCTTTATTAATTCCGAAGCCAGAGGTTTACATAATAAATGTAACGTCATGAATGCTAGCATCAGTGGCTAATAGAATAGCAATACACGTGGTGGGAACGACGGCACATGCAGACAAAAGGTTGATATTAGGGGAATTGAATTACAATGAACTATATAATTCAACGTCACTGCAAATTATGAATAAGGTAAAATTATTTTTTTTCCATTAATATTACTCTCGGCAGCACACCTTGGACCAATGGTGGCGCAAAATCAACATAAGGCAATAATTGAAGTGTAATAAAAGGGTAATAATAATAATGGGAAGAGGAAGTATTGCACATGATATAAAGAATATTAAGAATTTTGCACATAATGATGATATAAGATAAGATGGAACTTTATTAATCCCGAAGGAAATTCTTGTGCCAGGTTGCATAGCAATACAATAAAACAATAGAGAAATAAATAGAATAATACAAATAAAATAACAGATTTACAAATGTACAGTCGGTAGGCCACACACCGGGCCGAAAATCGGGCGTCGGAGAGTCTTGAGAGGTCGGTGACATGAGTCTCTTTGGTGTGTTCGGTGAGGTCGGTCCACTACCAGTCGTTCAGTCTGACCAATCTGATTGGTGGAGGGCTATCCCTTGACTAGCGAATCAGTGAAGCCCGGAAGTGAGGATGGTAAACATACCAGATAAACAGTGAAAAAGCAGACATGTCGACACACTCTCTCAACGCATTGTTTGGCATCGTTTTTGACTTGATAGTTGATATTGAATTCTTGGATCATGTGGACTGAAGAAACCGAGGAACAATTTGTCAGCATGGTGGAGGATAGACCGTCGCTGTTCGCGGTAGCATATATATATATATATATATATATTATACATTTTATACTTACTACTTTATTACATTCTGTATTAGTTCTTACAATAAAAACATATCTTTGAAAAAGCACATTTCCCTGTATTTTTCCACTGTTCTGATGATAATATGAAAACTGCTAGCATGGTTGTCTGGTCGTCCATTCATTCCATGATCTCCTTCCCAATTAACTATTCAGCAATAATGTCTTGCTAAACTCATTTGCAATGTGTGTCACCTTCACCCTATTTCAACATAGACTAGATGTGAATACAGGTATGCCAAGGTTGTCCACATCCCTGACCAAGATGTGGACGTAAAACCGGGAGCTGTTGGTCCCCGGGCGCCGTCAAAAAATGGCTGCCCACTGCTCCTGGCTGCCCCTGGAGGGGCAGCAGGATGGGTCAAATGCACAGGACCCGCTGTGTGTTGTGTGACCACTATGTGTGGATTAATAAAGATCTTCTTATAGACGACATTAGTGCACTCCAGAAACAGGCGCACACACACATGCATGCACACACATGCATGCACACACAAACACACACTGAACCCATATAATGCGTCAAAACACAGTTTTGAATGGCTGGAAGCCTTTTACCAGTGTTGCATCTGTGAAATGGTAACTTTTATATACTCATTGTGTTGTGTAGGTGTGTGTGTGTGTGTGCGTGTGTGTATGCAGTATATTTATGAAATGTGATTGTCAGTACAGACCTATTTGATTCATCAATGCTTTATTGTGCAGCAGGAAACGTGAACAGTGGCAGTCAAGGTCTAAAGAGGGAGCGAAAGAGGCATCACCATGACAAAGAAATTGGAAAATGAAAAAACCCTGTTCCTGAGGTGTCAGCCCCTGTAACATAATTTAAAAAAGATGAATCCACTCATATGTCAAGTAAAGGAGACCAGTAATCAAAAATCCACTCGGCCCTAAACTGTATAGGTGTTAGCTTGTTTTACCTTTAGCCTGCTTGTACTGCCTCCTTCACACAAGACACCATGCTATAAGATAAAGAATATTAAGAGTATTGCACATAATGATGAAAGGTAATGTACCTTTCATCATTATGTGCAATACTCTTAATGTTCTTTATATCATGTGCAATACTTCGTCTTACCATTATTATTATTTCCCTTTTATTACGCTTCAATAATTGCCAAATAGTTTTTGCTGACTGAATATCTTATCTTACCTGTATTATTATATGTTTATACTTCTCCTCTGACTTACTTACAGTACATTTGTAAATCTTTTAATGTTAAACTATTGTAATTATATTGTTATTGTAATCAGAAAATAGATTTTATTCATATCCGTGCCCTGATTTGGTTGGATTGTGTTCAAAATAGTCTGTCATCATCTTGGACTGGAGAGGTGGTTTGAATAAAAGAAAATAAATCCATATTTATGTTTGAATCAGGGGTAAGAAATATTTAGTTTGGAAAATGAATAGTCATGATAGCTTAATAATAGCAAGTTGTTGTTTTATTCCCCCACCACACACACACACACATGCATACACACATACACACACACACACGCACACACACACACACACATACACACACACACTCATGCACACACACACACACATGCATGCACACACACATACACGCACACACATTGCATTTCTGTGGGTTTGGAAGCCGTGGGGTCCTGCAGGGTACCAGCTGGGCTCCGGAGCTGTAGAACACAACACAACACACTGAGGAGGAGGAGGACGGGGAGGAGGAGGAGGAGGAGGAGGCGGGGGGAGAGAGGCACAACGAAACAGATGGTGATGGGGAGAGAGAGAGAGAGAGAGTGATGAAGCCTATAGTGTGTAAGGGTATGGCTGGCAACCACAGAGAGGGAGGAGGGGGAGAGAAGGAGGGAGAGAGAGAGAGAGGGAGGGAGGGAGAGAGGGAGATTGATTTTTTACCTTTATTTACACTGGTACACTTAACAACTAGGCACAGACACACAAAAAAACCCAGCATAAGAGCATGCAGACAAAAGAGAGACAAACATACAGATAGAGACAGACAGATCTTTTCTTTATTTTTACTTTTTGCGCGTTGGTTATGTAAATATATGTTTTCCATGCCAATAAAGCTTTGAATATTGAAACGTGTGTGTGTGTGTGTGTGAGAGAGATACATTTGTTTTTGGTTGCTGCTGTTTTTTTACTTTCTGTGCTTTGGCACAAAATGCAAATGTACGTTTTCCATGCCAATAAGACGCCCTTTGAATAGATAGAGAGAGAGGTAGAGAGAGAGAGAGAGAGAGACAAAGACGGAGAGTGTTGTGCGCAAGGCCAACCGAGGCCCGGGAGGCAATTTGTACACGCTGGCGATGACCTCGATTCGGAGGGCGGGGCCGACCTCATCCCTCCGAGACCTGTTGGATGAGTTAGAGGGGAGCGGGGGGCACACGCAGCAGCAGCAACAACCTGACCATCTCCGCCGGCCGCACCCACCCACCCACCAGCCCACCAGCCCACCAGCCCACCAGCCCGGCCCTGATGGTGATCTAGCCTGCCCGGTCCTCCTAATACCCAGTGGAGTTAAATAGGCACATGGGTGCTGCTGCTGACTCACAGCAGGGTGCGTGTCTATCCAGTATCCACTGCGTCAAAGGCGTTGAGGTCCTTGGAGTTCAAAGTCAACGGCGTCGATGGCTGCGGAGGGGGAAATTCCTGCACTGTAAAGTTATAATAATAATAATGAAAAGGGATGGGTGGGTTTGGGTGTGTGTGCGAGAGAGAGTGAGGGAGGGAGACAGAAATAGTCCAAACGGTGGAATATCATACCCCAGCCCCCCGCCTATCGCTCCCCACCGCCGTCCCCCCCCCCGGCCCCGCCCTCCCCTGACCTTGTACCGCTATACCAACAGAAAGTGGCAGGAAGGAAAGAGGAAGCCACAAGAACCTCACCGAAACCGCCTGTCGGGTCCCGCGTTGACGTGCGGCCCCCCGATTCCATTTGCGTGCGTCTGCGGAAAAAAAATGAAAGGGAAATTGATGCTGGGGCTGCAGCTCAAAAAAGTAAAAAGAAAAAAACAGCAATCCGGCTTCCTTCCTGCCTTCCTGCGTTCCCGGCTTCCTCTTGCGTGCAAGCGAGGCACTTAAAAGCGACTAAACGTGACAGGATCGGATCTAAATCGGCCGACACTCGACGATCCTCACCGCAGAATATATCATTAGCGGCGTCACTTTGCTATCCGGCCAGGCCTGCGCGGTGATGATAGGCGGATTATCGTTGCACCGCCGCCAGAACTAATTCCTCCTGCGGGAAAAATGCTGCGTTCCGTCTTTGATTGGTGTCTCGTGAAGGGAACAAGTGAAATAAGAAGCAACACATGGACTGGAGAGGGTGCATGACGTGCTGTCATTTGCGTTACAAGACAACAATGGCGCAAGAGAGAAGCTATTTATTTGATGCTTTCGTGTTGAGTGTCGTTTCGGAAGATAAGCCATCTTTGGACGGCAGGATTATCCGATTACTAACACACACACACACACACACACACACAGGCTCTCTCTGTTCCCCTGGATTTCGCAAACTTTATTTGCCGACACAATCGCACATACTAGTTGTTTATCATTCTTCTCCATCGTCGCTTCTAATGGTTTTCATCTCCCGCACGCACACGCACGCACACACACATCCACACACACACACACACACACACACACATGAAACGATGCTCATATGAACGCAATCCCACCGTCCAGAGTGCTACAGAGACTTGGCTTGGAGTCTCATCTCTGAGAACGCTCCTCAGGCAGGCAGGCAGACAGACAGGCAGGCAGACAGACAGAGAGAGAGAGAAGAACTTGTTCTGGCCTACAGTCGCTTCGTCTCCCAACAACAGGTGAGCAGAACTCCTGTGTAGCCCGTGGTTGCTGCAGCATGTGGCCAGCAGCAGCAGCAGCAGCAGCAGCAGCAGCAGCAGCCAGCAGCCAGCAGCCAGCAACAGCGCGGCTGAGGTCATAGGAGGTCGATTTCCCCCGGGAACATGCAAAGCTAAGCAAACATCCGCAGAATGACTGAGTGTGAGTGTAACCTGTAACCACGTGCTACGTGCTACATCCAGCCTCGCCGTCAACAGCCCGACGTTAGCTCGGTTAGTTCCACACGCGACGTGGCGAGCCACACATGGGTCTCTCTCTCTCTCTGGCTGCTGAAGGCCTCCACGAAGCCTTCACTTTGAAAAACCCGCACACAAGCTAAGTGTTTGGGAATCAGGAGGCTTTGAACTCGAGCAAACTTTCGTGACAACAATAGCAATACGAGCGAACTGAAATCTCTCAGGCCGGCCGGCCCGGGCCCTGAATGATTCACATTTTCCGCTTTCTCTCTTCAAAGTTGTGTTCTTTCGGCAGATTGGCGAGATTTGAGGTGAAACATCTGGCCCAGCGAACTGGACAATTGCGTAAAAATAGGAAACTTTTGGGGAAGCAACGGGCGTCACGGTGAAATCCATCTCGCTTGTATAACTTTATTGATTTTGACGCTTCTGGTAAATATTTAGCAAGTTTGAAATTGCCTTTATAATATACATCTACAAATCAACATCGACATTTTAAACAGGTTTGGACGTCTTGAACTAATTATTCACAAGAAACAACACATTTCGTATGTCGTATGTGTTCCTCGCTTTCAAGCGAACTTTCCGTAAATACCGATTGTAGCACATAAACAACGGTCTGAAACACGTGCGTCTATTTAGCATGTGTTGTTAACTAGACATGGCTAAACCTGCCGTGTAATTTATTCCGACGGCTTATCTTTTGCTTTTATTTGTTTTATTTATTTTCTTTTTTTGTACATTTTGTGTTGTGTGTGTGTGTGGGGGGGGCTTCTCAGGTTAATATTATGCTATCTTGTTTCTGCCAAGGTGGGGGTCTCTGGAGCTGGCTGGTCGCCCCCCGTGAATGTGATTGTGTGTTTTCCTGTGTGATGTCTATCTGCCGTGGGGTGAGGAGCGAGGCGTTCCGCACATTAAAGGGCAAGAGTGTGTGTGTGTGTGTGTGTGTGTGTGTGTGTGTGTGTGTGGAGGGACGGGGGGGGGGGGGGGGGGCCATTGTCATTAGCGGCCCTTGGCTAACGCAAAAAGCAAATCTCTCACTGAGTGTGTTTTTTTTTTTTTTTTTTTTTTTTTTTTTTTTGTTTTTTTTTTTTTTTTTTTTTTTTTTTTTTTCACCCCCTGATTGGTACAACCTGTTTTCTGCAAGAATTCCCCCCTCGCCAACCCCCCCCCCACCCCCTGCCCGGCCCCCGCCAAAAATGTGTTCCCTTAATTCATCATTTGTTTAGCATGATCTGTATGTATGCAAGAGACCAGCGTGCTTATTTATTATATTATAAAAGACCAAAGCGTTGCGTTCATTCATTAAAAGCATGAAACCCTCGGGCTGCGATGGCCTCGATCGAGGGCTTCACGGAACTAATCTGCATCAATCATTTTGTCACACGCCGATGACTCTCGGACATACTTTCCGAGTTAAACTCCTAAATGCGTTTGGCTCTCGTTGGAGCAAACCAACCTCGTCCTTCTTTGTCTTGAGTCGACGCACATGTGCTTTCCATCGCGGCGCGGAGCGTGACAGAGCATGTCAGTGGCACACAACACGGCGGAGACAATTACGGAGGTGAAACGGAAACATATTTTCGGCGACAAACCTAACGACCGCTCGGTTCGCGGATCAAAGCGGCGCTCGAGACACAGCGGAGAGTACACTACAGTACAGCTACGGTGATGATGTTACGGCTGTTTCCTTCAACGCTCACTTTTAGTCATTCTCAGTTGTACATTTGACACGTGACAACCAGCTCGTCCTCGTCACATATCCGGCACACACACACACACACACACACACACACATAAGTACACACACGCAGTACCACACACATACACACACAAGTACACACATTCATACACACATACGGTACATGCACACATGCACGCACGTATGCATGCAGACATACATGCATAGATCTACAAACACGCACAGTAACACACACACACGCACGCACAGTAACACACACACACACACGCACGCACAGTAACGCACACACACAGTACACACACACACACACGACAGTAACACACACACACAACAGTAACACACACGCAGTACCACACACACACACGGACAGTAACACACACACACACGCAGTAACACACACGCAGTACCACATACACACACACATACACACACACACACTACGTACACACGCACACATGTACATACACATAGACACACACACACACACACACACACACACACACACACACACACACATAGTACACACACACACACACCAACACACATAGTACACACACACACGCACACACGCAACATACACAGACACAACACACACACATAACACACACACGCATGCACAGTAACACACACACACACACGCATGCACAGTAACGCACACACGCAGTACCACATACATACACACACACATACACACATTCATACACACATACGGTACATGCACGCACGCACGCATGCATACATACATGCATAGATCTACAAACACGCACAGTAACACACACACATACAGTAACACATACACAGACACACACACAACACACAGTACACACACACACAACACAGTACACACACACACAGTAACACACACACACACAACACACACACAACACACACACACACGTACAATACAAGCACACACACACACACACATACAGTAACACACACACATGTACACAGAGTATCACACACACACAGTAACACACACACACACAAAAGCACATCTGGGGAGCGCGCCCCAATCAGTCAGAGGGCGTCAACAGCCTCTGCTCTGCACTCTGTTGGTTGTGCCTGCAGCCTGTTTACGTTCCCAACAGGAATTAGTTACCCCCCACCCCCCTCCTCCCCCATCCTCCCCCTGCTTTCCCTTTTGCTAATCCCTTAATCACCTGTCACCCCCAACCCCTCTGTAGGCTTGTGTGTGTGTGTGTGTGTGTGTGAGTGTGTGTATGTGTGTGTGTGTGTGTGTGCGTGTGTGTGTGTGTGTGTGCGTGCATGTATGTTAGCATATATGTGTGCACAAGTGCATACGTGTGTGTGTGTGTGGGTGTGGGTGCATGCAGGCCTGTGTGTGTGTGTGCTTGTGTATGTGTGTGTTTGTGTGGGTGTATGTATGTAGACGTGTGTGTGTGTGTGTGGATGCATATGTGTGCCTGCATCAACGGACCAAGCGACCTTTTCAAATTAATATGTTCTCTCTCCCCCTTTCCCCCGCTCCCCCTCTCTCTCTCTCTCTCTCTCCTCTGAGAGAGAGAGAGAGAGAGAGAGAGAGAGGGAGAGAGAAGCATACCGCTCGTTGTTGTGATGTGAAAAACCAAAACAGGAGGAGCCCCCCTCCCCATATATGAATGTTTATACAGCCCCCACCCTCCCCCCCCCCCCCCCCCCCCCCCCCCCCCCCCCCCCCCCCCCCCCCCGGCTGCCAGCAGCCATCCACACACACACGCACACACACACACACTGCATGCCCATCCATTACCTCCACCCGCCACACCACGCCACGAAGCACCTCATCATCCGCCCGCGAGGCACCAGACACAACACCACCCCCATGGTATGGTCACTCGTGATATGAGGAAGGGGGATGCATAACAAGCGCTTCATTAACTGACAGTGTAGACATTGTTTTCTTCCAACAAACCCTCAAACACATCAGTCCAATACAAAATACCATGAAACACAATATGACCAGTGCTATTATGGGAATGAGCCGTGACAGAGCGATTGTACCTGGTGGTGTACAGGGGGGCCCATTGGATACCAATAACAACCCATCCATGCACCTAGTAGAAGAACATCGCTAATGTGGTTCAACAGTTCCTATTCACAATGGCGGGGAACATCTGATTCAGGAATCAGGATAGTCAGTTTCAACGGATTTCAAATGGGCATCTTTTCTTTCATCTTATTGACACCCTTCAGAGCGCAGTTGATGCTGTGATCTCGTGTGCCGGGTCATCTTCTTCTTTCTCCGGAGTCACCTCCTGGGTCATTTCCACGATGAGGGGAGCATCTGCTCCTGGGTTTTCCCCATGGTGGGGGCCTCTGGTCAGCCCATGGTTGGAGCCCTCTTTGTTGAAACCTCTGGTCAGTTGCTTGCACTGCTGCCTCACAGCAAGAAGGTCCTGGGATCGATTCCCGCCCGGGGCGCTATTGACTGTGGGGTGCCGTAAAAGGGCTGCCCACTGCTCCTGGCTGCAGCATAACACAGGATGGGTCAAATGCAGAGACTACATTTCCGCGGGCCACCCTCCCTGGTGTGTGTGTTTGGCGGTCACCACTTCCTGCATGCTGTGTGTTTGTGACCATAAGTGTGGACTAATAAAGTGATCTTTGTTTCTTATCTGCTGAGCCCTCGGTTGCCTGTCTGTTGGTCCTTTGTTCTCGGCGGCTGGTGTAGATTCATTGTGGTTGGTCATCGGTTGGAACCACAGTCCTGGTTTGTGATCTCCGCTGGTTGGCCATATCGGGCGTCCCCGACTTTCCTTGGGTTGAGTATTTTGATTAGGACCAGGTCGCCAGGCAGAAATGGGTGGGTCGGCTGTCCTGCAGAGAAAGGGAAGAGAAGGAGAAGAAGACACATCACCATAGATGCCATTCAATTTCTTAACAAATGCATCGGTATAATCACACAAAACAAACCCCACCCCGCACCCAAGGAGTTGGAAATGGTCTTCGCATTAAAACTTCGAGAATTGAGATACTTTGCTTGTAACATTTGAGAGTTATTCCTGTTTTTAGACGGGAAAGGCCATGGCGCTAGAAGTCTGTTCCATAATCTTTTTGGTCCTCCTTCCCTGTTTCCACCATGCTGGTACATGGTATCCATACGCTATACGTAGTTGTGTTTACTTTATGTATACTAGTTCCTTCCGTCTACCGTAATAATTTCTTCTAGTTAGTATTTTTCACCACTGTTTGCTGAGCATTCTCTTTTTTGCACGTGGAAACATAGTCGTTGCTTCTAGTCGCTTCTACCTGCTATTTTAGTGAATTTGATTCCGCTAATGACAAGCATACGCTTTATCTGGTCAAATATTCTGTAATGCTTAAAATGCAGCTGATGTCATAGTCTCTGCCTCCCTCCTGGCTGTGTGTTTCCCTGTGTGTTGTGGTTTGTATTTGTGGTAGTGTATTGTTTGATTTGCATGTTTCCCGCTTTCGATCTGTTCATGTGTTTCTGTTTGTATTGTATAGTCCTGCTTTTTGGTTAGTTTACTCCCCTGTTTTGTCTGTCGGCCCTTTCGTCTCAGCCCCGTTTTCACTTCCCTCATTAGGTCTCCCACCTTTAATATCTTGCCGCGTCTTCTGTGTGGGTTTGAAAAAATAGATGCCCCAGTTTAAGCCAACACTTCTGCTGCCTGAGCGACATCTGAACCGCCTCTCCCTCCTCCAATCTCCCAAACCCCAAAATCGGCTTCTCCTGTCTTTCGTCCTCTTTTGTCACTCTAATGATCCAGGAGTCCAGCGCTCACAGTGAACTTGGCCAAGCATCTGTGACTGTGACTGCCTTTAGGTTGTCCCGGGTTTCAAGGGGATCTTACCCTCCATAGCAGGCTAAAGCCTGCCTCATTACTGGCTGTTGCAGACTGCCGAATATCAGGACAATCAATAAATCCCCACTTGATGCTTATGTTCAGCCCATAGGATAAGTGGTATAGGTTGCAGTTGTGGCCGTGATGGAGACACAACAGGGAACTTAGCCTGTGTGTGTGTGAGGGTGGTTGGTTGGGGGTTGAGAAATGTCCATGTTAATATCATTGTCAAATGTTATCCGTTTATCTCAGGGTATCATTCCATCTGATGTGTTAGTGTCAGAGTAAACCTCAACTGGATTTCCATGAGCGATAGTTGCCATTCTGTCCCTGCCTACAATCTCTCGCCCAATGTCCAAATCTCCCACAACGAAAACACTGATCATTCTGTACGTCATAGCCTGGGTGGCCAGCATGTCCCCAACCCCATCGTACGCTTCTCCATCCTTACTGTATGCTTTACCACTTCTCGATTAGATGAACACAACTTAATAGGATTAGGTCATTTATAAATGTTTCTTAATTAGGTGAACACCAGTATCAGGCAGCAAAGTTGTCTATATTATGAAAAACTCAGTTATATTGTGATAGCTTGCTGTGCTGTACCTCTGTACCGCCGTTCTATAAATAACCTGTTGGCAGGACTTTGGAGGAGCACAGAGGGAGTGGTAAGCCCCGCCTCCTGGAGGGTCCTTCTATATCCCGCCCCTTGTAGCTCAGTCTCAACCAAGACAGCGGTCACCACGTAACACCTCTCGGGCCGACTCAACCACACTCTAGTATCCACTTCTCAGAGAACGCTTGAAACTGGAACACCACATGAGCTCGACTCAAACAGTTATAACCTCACAAAGCGAACCCTCCTGCGCTTCCTTAGCTGAATGATCTCTAGGATGTCACCCCTTCACAGCATTTTCTCTACAATCCATCCAATACACAGCAATCTCTATACCAATAGTTTTTAACTTGCGCTCAATGCCACACAAACTCTACAGACAACTGCAAAATACTCCAACTTGTCCAGCATAGAATCAGAGGGAACACTTGAACATCAGACTATCTTGTAACTTAATTTTTGTTAATGTATGTGTCGACAGTCAGCGCAGCGTGTCTGGACTTTCATAGAGAGGAGAAACAACCAATGGCCCTCTCTTTCTTTTTCTCTCTACCACTCACACACACACACTGCCAACAACTCTCTTGAAATATATTAGTTAGGTTTTTGTTTTTTTTGTGGTTTTTTTTCCTCTTCCTCTTCCGTATATAGGCATCCGATTCAGGATAGCTACTCCTATCGGGCAAGATGTTGTTGTCTTTTTTATTTTTATTTTTTTTTATTTTGTCTTGGCCCTATGGCCCAATGGCCCTCTCTTTCTTTTTCTCTCTACCACTCACACACACACACTGCCAACAACTCTCTTGAAATATATTAGTTAGGTTTGTTTTTGTTTTTTTTGGGGTTTTTTTCCTCTTCCTCTTCCGTATATAGGCATCCGATTCAGGATAGCTACTCCTATCGGGCAAGATGTTGTTGTCTTTTTTATTTTTTTATTTTTTATTTTGTCTTGGCCCTATGGCCCAATGGCCCTCTCTTTCTTTTTCTCTCTACCACTCACACACACACACTGCCAACAACTCTCTTGAAATATATTAGTTAGGTTTGTTTTTGTTTTTTTTGGGGTTTTTTTCCTCTTCCTCTTCCGTATATAGGCATCCGATTCAGGATAGCTACTCCTATCGGGCAAGATGTTGTTGTCTTTTTTATTTTTTTATTTTTTATTTTTTATTTTGTCTTATTCATTTTTATGTTTATCTCCTATCACTTATTGCGCATTTAAATCCTAATTGGGAATACCGGAGAGAGTAAGTACAATTCTTATTAAAAATAAGATTGAAACTTACCTCTGTCCAGTATCCCACTTCTGACACCAAGTTGTTATGCGCAGTTTCGAGTGGTCATCTATTGTGGCTGGAGTTCAGGTTCAGGTTCTGGATTGTCTGTAGCAAAGCAGCGAGCTCGGGAATCAATGTGACACAAGGCAGCATCACCAGGAATGATTCAAAGTTTATTTACATACACAGAGCATATATACAGTTTGTTGGGAGAAAGAGAAGCATTTACATATAGACACAACAGACATAGAAACGCCTCCAAGACAGCCATTCAGGGAGCAGGGACAACAAGGCCGTCCATGGAGACCCTTCCATCCCCACTCCCCAGACAGCCAATCCGGAGACGCAAGGACCCCAGGCCCCACGTGGAGATGTAACAGACAGACAGTTAACTTGAAGCAGGGATACCACGGCCTCACGTGACCCACATGGAGATGTGGGTCTCCATGCCCCAGACCAGGAAGCAGGGACAGCAAGGTCTCCGGTTGAGACCTTCCGTGGGACAGCCAGTCCAGATAGAAGACGCAACATGTTCCCACAACAACACCTGCGAGTGCGTCTCAGAGGCCTCCCGGGGCAAACAGATAAGAGTGAAGCTGACTAGTCACGTAGGTCAAACAGCTAACTAGTCACGTAGGTCAAACAGCTAACTAGTCACGTAGGTCAAACAGCTAACTAGTCACGTAGGTCAAACAGCTAACTAGTCACGTAGGTCAAACAGCTAACTAGTCACGTAGGTCAAACAGCTAACTAGTCACGTAGGTCAAACAGCTAACTAGTCACGTAGGTCAAACAGCTAACTAGTCACGTAGGTCAAACAGCTAACTAGTCACGTAGGTCAAACAGCTAACTAGTCACGTAGGTCAAACAGCTAACTAGTCACGTAGGTCAAACAGCTAACTAGTCACGTAGGTCAAACAGCTAACTAGTCACGTAGGTCAAACAGCTGACTAGTCACGTAGGTCAAACAGCTAACTAGTCACGTAGGTCAAACAGCTAACTAGTCACGTAGGTCAAACAGCTGACTAGTCACGTAGGTCAAACAGCTGACTAGTCACGTAGGTCAAACAGCTGACTAGTCACGTAGGTCAAACAGCTAACTAGTCACGTAGGTCAAACAGCTGACTAGTCACGTAGGTCAAACAGCTAACTAGTCACGTAGGTCAAACAGCTAACTAGTCACGTAGGTCAAACAGCTAACTAGTCACGTAGGTCAAACAGCTAACTAGTCCCGTAGGTCAAACAGCTAACTAGTCCCGTAGGCCACACAGCAGAGTGGAAAGTTACCGGCCCACACGATCAATGCATCCACAACTCCCAACAATAAATATTTGGCATTTTGACATACACTGGTGTTATATCTGAAACTTATTTCTCACATTCTACTCTTTATTTAGTGCAAGTATTGACAGGTCCCTTTGTGTTAAAAGAACGGATTTGAAGGGCCCCCTAGCTAAGTTCGCCTTGGGCCCCCAAATTGCTAAATCCGCCACTGGGTATGTTAGTTGTGGACCAATCATGGTTCTATCTTATCTTATCTTATCTTTGTTAGTGGCAGATGCCATGTTGAACAATATCAGACAGGAGGAGACATTCAGATGATGAACCGAGTGGATGATAAGATAAGATAAGATAAGACAGAACATTATTGATCCCGAAGGAAATTCTTGTGCCAGGTTGCATAGCAATAGAAGAAAACAATAGAGAACCAGTAGACAGTAAACAGTAGAACAATAAAAAATTATATATCAGATTTACAGTAAGTCTAGAGAAAAGTAGAAAAATATAGGTAAGATAAGACATTCAGTCAGCAAAAACAATTTGGCAATAATTGAAGTGTAATAAAAGGGTAATAATAATAATGGGAAGAGGAAGTATTGCACATGATATAAAGAATATTAAGAATATTGCACATAATGATGATATAAGATAAGATAGAACTTTATTAATCCCGAAGGAAATTCTTGTGCCAGGTTGCATAGCAATACAATAAAACAATAGAGAAATAAATAGAATAATACAAATAAAATAACAGATTTACAAATGTACAGTCGGTCTAAGTCCTAGTAGAATAAAAGAATAAAAAGATGCAAGACTAGGACGAGAAGGCCGTGGAGGAAATTCAGGGCCACCTCCCGCTGTGTGTTGTGTGACCACTATGTGTGGATTAATAAAGATCTTCTTATAGACGACATTAGTGCACTCCAGAAACAGGCGCACACACACATGCATGCACACACATGCATGCACACACAAACACACACTGAACCCATATAATGCATCAAAACAGACAGTTTTGAATGGCTGGAAGCCTTTTACCAGTGTTGCATCTGTGAAATGGTAACTTTTATATACTCATTGTGTGTGTGTGTGTGTGTGTGTGTGTGTGTAGGTGTGTGCGTGTGCGTGTGTGTATGTGTGTGTGTGTGCGTGTGTGTATACAGTATATTTATGAAATGTGATTATCAGTACAGACCTATTTGATTCATCAATGCTTTATTGTGCAGCAGGAAAACTGATCAGTGGCAGTCAAGGTCTAAAGAGGGAGCGAAAGAGGCATCACCATGACAAAGAAATTGGAAAATGAAAAAACCCTGTTCCTGAGGTGTCAGCCCCTGTAACATAATTTAAAAAAGATTAATCCACTCATATGTCAAGTAAAGGAGACCAGTAATCAAAAATCCACTCGGCCCTAAACTGTATAGGTGTTAGCTTGTTTTACCTTTAGCCTGCTTGTACTGCCTCCTTCACACAAGACACCATGCTATAAGATAAAGAATATTAAGAGTATTGCACATAATGATGAAAGGTAATGTACCTTTCATCATTATGTGCAATACTCTTAATGTTCTTTATATCATGTGCAATACTTCGTCTTACCATTATTATTATTTCCCTTTTATTACGCTTCAATAATTGCCAAATAGTTTTTGCTGACTGAATATCTTATCTTACCTGTATTATTATATGTTTATACTTCTCCTCTGACTTACTTACAGTACATTTGTAAATCTTTTAATGTTAAACTATTGTAATTATATTGTTATTGTAATCAGAAAATAGATTTTATTCATATCCGTGCCCTGATTTGGTTGGATTGTGTTCAAAATAGTCTGTCATCATCTTGGACTGGAGAGGTGGTTTGAATAAAAGAAAATAAATCCATATTTATGTTTGAATCAGGGGTAAGAAATATTTAGTTTGGAAAATGAATAGTCATGATAGCTTAATAATAGCAAGTTGTTGTTTTATTCCCCCACCACACACACGCACACATGCATACACACATACACACACACACACGCACACACACACACACATGCACGCACGCACACACACACACACACACACACACACACATGCATGCACACACACATAAACGCACACACATTGCATTTCTGTGGGTTTGGAAGCCGTGGGGTCCTGCAGGGTACCAGCTGGGCTCCGGAGCTGTAGAACACAACACAACACACTGAGGAGGAGGAGGACGGGGAGGAGGAGGAGGAGGAGGAGGCGGGGGGAGAGAGGCACAACGAAACAGATGGTGATGGGGAGAGAGAGAGAGAGAGAGTGATGGAGCCTATAGTGTGTAAGGGTATGGCTGGCAACCACAGAGAGGGAGGAGGGGGAGAGAGGGAGGGAGAGAGAGGGAGGGAGGGAGATTGATTTTTTACCTTTATTTACACTGGTACACTTAACAACTAGGCACAGACACACAAAAAAACCCAGCATAAGAGCAAAAGAGAGACAAACATACAGATAGAGACAGACAGATCTTTTCTTTATTTTTACTTTTTGCGCGTTGGTTATGTAAATATATGTTTTCCATGCCAATAAAGCTTTGAATATTGAAACGTGTGTGTGTGTGTGTGTGTGTGAGAGAGAGAAATTTGTTTTATTTTTACTTTCTGTGCTTTGGCACAAAATGCAAATGTACGTTTTCCATGCCAATAAGACGCCCTTTGAATAGATAGAGAGAGAGGTAGAGAGAGAGAGAGAGAGAGACAAAGACGGAGAGTGTTGTGCGCAAGGCCAACCGAGGCCCGGGAGGCAATTTGTACACGCTGGCGATGACCTCGATTCGGAGGGCGGGGCCGACCTCATCCCTCCGAGACCTGTTGGATGAGTTAGAGGGGTGTGTGTGTGGTGTGTGTTACTGTGTATGTGTTACTGTATGTGTGTGTGTTACTGTGCGTGTTTGTAGATCTATGCATGTATGTATGCATGCGTGCGTGCGTGCATGTACCGTATGTGTGTATGAATGTGTGTATGTGTGTGTGTACTGCGTGTGTGTTACTGTGTGTGTGTGTGTGTGTGTTACTGTCCGTGTGTGTGTGTGGTACTGCGTGTGTGTTACTGTGTGTGTGCGTCACTGTGCGTGCGCGTGCGTGTGTGTGTGTTACTGTGTGTGTTTGTAGATCTATGCATGTATGTCTGCATGCATCCGTGCGTGCGTGTGTGCATGTACCGTATGTGTGTACGAATGTGTGTACTTGTGTGTGTGTGTGTGTGTGTGTGTGTGCCGGATATGTGACGAGGACGAGCTGGTTGTCACGTGTCAAATGTACAACTGAGAATGACTAAAAGTGAGCGTTGAAGGAAACAGCCGTAACATCATCACCGTAGCTGTACTGTAGTGTACTCTCCGCTGTGTCTCGAGCGCCGCTTTGATCCGCGAACCGAGCGGTCGTTAGGTTTGTCGCCGAAAATATGTTTCCGTTTCACCTCCGTAATTGTCTCCGCCGTGTTGTGTGCCACTGACATGCTCTGTCACGCTCCGCGCCGCGATGGAAAGCACATGTGCGTCGACTCAAGACAAAGAAGGACGAGGTTGGTTTGCTCCAACGAGAGCCAAACGCATTTAGGAGTTTAACTCGGAAAGTATGTCCGAGAGTCATCGGCGTGTGACAAAATGATTGATGCAGATTAGTTCCGTGAAGCCCTCGATCGAGGCCATCGCAGCCCGAGGGTTTCATGCTTTTAATGAATGAACGCAACGCTTTGGTCTTTTATAATATAATAAATAAGCACGCTGGTCTCTTGCATACATACAGATCATGCTAAACAAATGATGAATTAAGGGAACACATTTTTGGCGGGGGCCGGGCAGGGGGTGGGGGGGGGTTGGCGAGGGGGGAATTCTTGCAGAAAACAGGTTGTACCAATCAGGGGGTGAAAAACACACTCAGTGAGAGATTTGCTTTTTGCGTTAGCCAAGGGCCGCTAATGACAATGGCCCCCCCTCCCCCCCCCCGTCCCCTCCACAAATATATACAATACTAAATGCTTCTCTCTGCTGCAAACGTACCAAAGTTGCGTCATGAGTTGTGAAGCGGACTTTAAAAGGTCCCCTATTACGCCACCAGGCGTGAGCGTGATTAGCCGTCGCAAGCCGTTTCACAATCGGCATGTGACTACCGTCCGGTGACATCACAAGTGGGAAGGGAACGTCCGGGGACTAATCCGCTATTCCGGGCGCTTTCACCCCGACCACGGCGTAGCACCTCGGCGACAGCAGGGGATCGAAGAGTTGGACCAGCGCAGAGAAGGCCACGCTCTCCTGTGGTGCGACACACACACACGCGCACACACACACACACACACACACGCACACACACACATTTTTAAAAGTGATATATAACTTTACAAAGCCCCTGGGTCTGGGGGCTTATTTTATGCAGTTTGTGGCCGGGCTGGGACACATGTGTTCCAAGTGCGTGAGTCAGGTGCATTCGGACTCGCTTTTGAATCATAATAGCTGTAGCTCTCGTCTCGCTAACCCAACAACCCCAACACACTTATATAGGGCTGGTGCGTCAGGGAGTTGCATCATGGGAGTTTTTCTTGGCGATACTCCACCATTTTGAGAGGACTCAGGAGAGAGAGAGAGAGAGAGAGAGAGAGAGAGAGAGAGAGAGAGAGAGAGAGAGAGAGAGAGAGAGTGGTCGTGCTGTAAAATCCTAAAGCAACGTAAATATACTGTAACCTCGGCTAATGAAAACTCTGTGGCAGGTTCAAACACAACCGTGTGTCCCCATAATGACAAATCATTTCACGATTCCAACGGTTATATTGTTGCTGTCTTTGTGATTTGCAGGCGTGGGTTCGTTAGCTGTCTGTCTGTCTGTCTGTCTGTCTGTCTGTGTGTCTGTGTGTGCGTGGCTACATTTGCTTTTCATGTACTGTAATTGGTTTGACATGTGTTCATTATTTTAACATCATGTACATGCATCACACACACTCAACGCATGTGCGCACACACCTACACACACACACACACACACACACACACACACACACACACACACACACACCACAGCAGGGCTATATTTAGTTTCATTTCGGCCACTTCACTTCATCAATCATAATTACAAAAAGTGGACGGTTTGCGTGCGGTGTGAGTGTATTTTTCCCCCTATCTTGTTGTTGTTATTCCAGCCATGAGTCAAGTTGCAACACCGACCAGCTCTGGAGGGACTCGCTGTGTTCTCTCTCACCCCCGCCCCCCTCCCCCCCCCGCCCCCTCCCCCCCCCGTCCCCCGTACACCGCAGTGACATTGCAGGTAGAGAGAGAGCTAGCAGCGAGCCGCTAACGGAGCCCAGATGACAGAGTGTGTCTGACATTGCGTGGCGACGTGCGCAATCAGTGACTCAAAGACAAAGTTCAAAGCGTTCAAGGCGCACGCACATACATCACCGCTGTGTGTGTGCGCGCGTGTGTGTCTGTGTGTGTGTGACGTGTGTGTGTGTGTGTGTGTGTGCGCACCCCCAGACAGAACCACGGTTCACCTTGTTCCCCTCCCCACTTTTTTTCGCTCAAACCTTTTTTTTATTTGGCTGGGGCGAACGAACACAGAAATGTTAAATTACCAGCCAAGGTTAATTAAGCCGTCGCCTGCATTCTCGACGGTCGAAATAGCCTCTCTCTCCCCCCCACCCCCCGTCTCTCCCTCTCTCTCTCCCCCTCTCCCCCCACTCTCCCCCTCTCTCTCCGTCTCCCTCGCTCTCCCTAAAGTCTTGCTCCGCTTTCAGGCGCGCTCGAAATGTTCCCGACGCCCCGTCCTCCGTTCCCCGAGCCCTCCTGAGCCCGGGATCATAAATCTGCACACGGCTACACCGTTCTGGGTAGCAGGAGTCGTGTCCCTGGCCATTGCTGGGGGGTTCTCTCGTTCTGGTCCCCCCGTCCACGTGCCCGCCGTCCTTACCATCCCAGGCAGGCAGGCAGGCAGGCGGTGGCTCTCTCTCCCTCCCTTCAGACGCACACGTTTAAGGTTAAGGTTAAGGTTAGCGGGTTAAAGCTATGAGTTATGGCCGGGCTTTAAGAAAAGGCACACAAACACAAACGGGTTTCCGGGCGATCATTTCAGGTTGTCCTCCAGACAGAAGGCGCTCTAAAGAATAACCTCACGTGACAACAATGTGTTCCGCTCTATTCTGGTCACGGTAATTAATTCGGAAACGTGACTACATTGGTACCTTAGAACCAAAAGAGACATCGGAACGCCATGTTGGCAATGACTCCATCAATTCTGCAGGTACTTGCTTCTTATCTCTTAGCTGATACGTGTGTGTTCGCTATTCCGTGTACTCATTTATTTTGTTTGTATTTTCTATTATTATACTGCTATTGAACATTGTTCGTCCTGGTGGATAGTTTTTAATCTAGTTTCACAGTTGTTTTTGTAGTTGTTTATTAGTGTCAATTGCATCATATACAGCTAACGGCAATACAATACAATAACCACCAATACCAACGCAGCCGTGAAACGTGGCTGTGATTTAATATAAATATAATGTAACATTATATATATAATACACTGTACCTGTTCCTTGAGGTAGCAGAGGCGATCGAGTAGAACCAACGCCTTCGATGCAAGGAGCCAGGATCACCTTGAGCTATACAACACACACACACAGACGAGACACACACACAGCACACACACACACACACACGAGACAACACACACACACACACACACATGAGACACACACCGGACACACACACAGAGTGAATACATTGTGTGAAGGGTTGTCAACGCTTGCGGGGCCATGTGTCAATCACGCCGTTAAAAAGGCGGTCTTCCGCGAAGAAGAAGACTAAAGCGCGTGATGGCGCTCGACGTCGACACCGCAATTAGCCGGCGAAACCAGAAGCAATTTTTTTCATTCTTGTGGTTCTTTCTGGGTTCCTGTGTGCAAGGAGATCGTTTTTCCGGCGTTTCCATCCCGGCAGACCGCAAACCACCTCGACGGTAATGACCCTCGCATTACCCCTTTTCTCGCTTTACACAGAAGGAGTAATGACAATGGTGAGGGGGGCGGGGCTTAGCAAGTCATTGTGGCGCTGGTGTAAACCTAAACCCCTGTTAAGTAAAGCTTTGATAAAAAAAATGTATATATTATGTCAGCATGAATACAATGGAGGGGGTTGGATGGGAGGGGAGGGTAGGTGATGGGTTAGTGGGTATTGTTACAGTAGAGCCCGGAGTGTGTCTCAGGGTAATGGTGATCTTACTGATCTCCCACCGATTCCCACCCCTTGTGGATGGACACTATACTACACGTTATATTAATGTTTAACCCCACTGACTCCTCCCACCCCCTATGGACACTTTTTTTTAATTGCTTATTTTGTATATATATTTTTAGATTTGTGTGGCATTTTTTTGAATTTGTATATTATTACTACGTTTAATGTTCAATGTTATGCACCAATTTCACAAAAGCACATTCCTTGTTTGCAAAATCGAAGGCAATAAAGCTGCTTCCGATTCTGATTCTGATTCTGTGTGAGGGTCTCACCATGTTGAAAGCCCGCATCTCGGCCATGCGTGGCGTGTAGGCGGCGTGGTAATCCTGAATGACACCGTCAGACAGCTACAGAGACAGAGACAGAGACAGAGACAGAGAGAGAGAGAGACAGAGACAGAGAGAGACAGAGACAGAGAGAGAGAGAGACAGAGAGAGACCAGAGACAGAGAGACAGAGACAGAGAGACAGAGAGAGAGCCAGAGACAGAGAGAGACAGAGACAGAGAGACAGAGACAGAGACAGAGAGACAGAGAGAGAGACAGAGACAGAGGGAGACAGAGACAGAGAGACAGAGACAGAGACAGAGACAGAGAGAGAGCCAGAGACAGAGAGAGACAGAGACAGAGAGACAGAGACAGAGAGAGAGCCAGAGACAGAGGAGACAGAGACAGAGAGACAGAGACAGAGACAGAGAGACAGAGAGAGAGACAGAGACAGAGACAGAGAGACAGAGACAGAGAGAGACAGAGAGACAGAGACAGAGACAGAGAGAGACAGAGACAGAGACAGAGACAGAGACAGACAGAGACAGAGACAGAGAGAGACAGAGACAGAGACAGAGACAGAGACAGAGACAGAGAGAGACAGAGACAGAGAGAGACAGAGACAGAGACAGAGAGTGTGTGGGAGAGAGAGAGGTTATCGGGTGCTGTGGGTTCATATTGTTGGATGGCTGCAGGGAGGTGGAGGAGGATCCAGTCTGACCTTGCTGTCGTCCAGTCCCAGGCGGCCGAGGGCTCTGCGGACGTACTCCACAAAAGACTGGCACTTGGAGTAGATGTTGCCCACTCGCCTTTCGCTGAGGAGAGACACACACACGCACACACAGACACACACACACACACACACACACCGTTTATTGTCTAATGTTTGGTGATATTCTCACACAACTGCAGTACGTAGCTCTTCTATTCCAAGATGGCAGAGTGTGGAGGTTCGCCCACCTCTTAAACGAGTCGTAGTGGTCCCGGAGAATCACGTGCAGAACGGCCCGGAAGAACAGAGACTCCATCTGGATCTGGAGCGAGGGAGCGAGGGAGCGAGGGAGCGAGGGAGGGAGGGAGGGTGGGAGGGAGAGAGAACTATTTACACAAAATAAACCCCGTCTTTTTCTTTCCTTTAGACACAAACGAAACGGAAAAGCACAAAACAAAAACAATTAACGAAACCATTCGTCAGTAGAAGTGACGCGAGAAACAAAAGATGGGTTTGCGCTTTTTGCGTGCCAAATGTTTCCAAGCTGGGTGTAAAACAAAACCAGCGAACAATCACAACAAGTTAAGTCTTCTCATCCTGATTATTATTATTATTAGTATTATGAATATTATTGTAACGATTCTGACCCCCCCCCCCCCCACGGGGTTCCAGCGTTTAATCAGTCTTGCTGTGATTGCATTAATATTTATACACGTTCCTTGTTCCCGTTTAACGGCCCTCGTCGGTGTCGTTTACCGGCGAGGGCCCCGCGGCGCGGCAGAACAAACGCACCGCCAGCCGTCAACCATCACGGCCTCGCAGGCGATAGCGAGGCCGAGCGGTTTGGTTAGTCGGGACGTGAATCATACGGAGATGATGGACGCCCCGGGGATGATGTCATTTCCTGGGGATTTGGGCTGGATCCTCTTATCCGGGGCGGATAGAAATCATTCGAGTTTCGGTGTGCGGAAGATTTGTGCGAGTTGACTCACCCCTTGGCCCACCGTCACTCTCTCCAACGCCTGTCGGGTGAGAGACACACAGAGACAGAGAGAGAGAGAGAGAGAGAGACAGTATGTTTTATGTATTCATTGAAACACTCAAATAGAGATACTATTTGAAGGCATTAAGCATCTCTGAGCTGACTTGTTGGCCCCCGGTTCGGTGGGCCCCTCGGCAGACTCACCAGGCAGGCGGACATCCGGGCATTGCGGCCACAGAACCAGGACTGCTCCTGGAGGTACACACTCATGGGGAAGCCACACACACCCCCCGCTTCTGACACACACACACGTGCGCACACACACACACACACATGCGCACGCACACACAGGAAATATTAGGGTATGCTAACATCTGTCACATTGAGATATGTCAGATTAGCGTAATTGACATTTTAAAACTTTTATCCAGCACAGTGGATGGGACGGATTCCCACAAGGTCACCCTAAACCTGCAGCTCCTCCAGATGGAAGCCTGGTCCACACACACACACACACACACGGCCTTTCATGTCGTCTCGGTCGTCAACGGGGTCAGTACGAGAGGTCACGGCCCAGGAAGTCAACAGAGGAAGCAAAGCATTACTAACGCACAGAGAACACTAAAAACGTCTCTCTCTCTCTCTCTCTCTCTCCTCTCTCTCTCTTTTCCTGGTCTCTCGGTCTCTCAGCGTGTCTGCGGTCGACACATGGTCCGGCCTTCCGTGCCTGAGCGATTAAACCCAACCACACACCCACACGCAGGAGTGTTTACACAAGCCAGCGGTGGTGGTGGCGGTGGTGCCGTGTGTACACAACAACAACCACATCTGCCCCCCCCCCACCAGTCTCCCCACACGACACACACACACACACACATATTTCCGATGGCGGACAGGACACGTGCCTTATGGGTTTTATTGTTGCCCAAATAATATATCAAATCAAATCAAATAGATTCTATATTGTTTTCCAAAATAGTATTAGAAAGGAAAAAAAGTTACCTAGAAAGTGACTGGAAAGTACCAACTAGAAAGGCGCACTTCACAACTTTTAGTAATAAAGTAATAAAGTAATAAACGACTGAACACTTCGTACTGAGTCATTAATAAAAGTAATCCTCAATATAGTAAATTAGCTGATGCATCTCTCTGGCAGTTCAACATGTGGCGTGCGAAGAGAGAGAGAGAGAGAGAGAGAGAGAGAGAGAGAGAGAGAGAGAGAGAGAGAGAGAGAGGAGAGAGAGAGAGAGAGAGAGAGAGAGAGAGAGAGAGAGAGAGAGAGAGCAAATTCGCATCGGTTTCACATCGGCACGCACGGCCCAGATCCTAAAACACTCAGACGTACGCGCGGGTCGGGTCGAGCATACACACACGGCGGTTAGTGTGTGGTGTGGTGTGGCGGCGGCGGCGGCGGCGGTTGGCGAGGAGGAAATATCGTCGAGAGACGGGATAATCAATCAGCACTTCAATTGGAAAGGCCGTCCTAATTGAAAAGGTCAAAACCATCTCGTTTTCAAAGCTCCGCTTTTAAATAATCTCCCACATAAATCCGTCATAATGACTCTAACAGTGCATGTCTCAGCCCCTCAACTCTCCGCTCTCTCCCCCTTTCTACCCCTCTCACATGTGCTGTGTGTGTGTGTGACGTGTGTGTGTGCGTATGTGTATTTTTATGAGTGTGGGGGGGGGGGGGGGTTCCAGGCTAGCCCGCTGGCTGGGAAGAGAGTCCCTGCTGAGTCCCTGCTGAGTCCTGCCTGTCGTGCGGAGTGCGGGCGCCATGTGGGGAAGCAGTGAGACGTGTCCGTCTGTCCAAACCACATGTACCTCATTGCAGGGGGTGGTGCCCGGGAGTGGGAGGACTCTGCTGCTGCTCGACACTTAACCTGAGTGGTGTGGTGGGTGGGTGGTGGTGGTGGAGGCTCTGTCTGTCTGTCTGTCTGTCTGTCTGTCTGTCTGTCTGTCTGTCTGTGAACACACAAGGAGCCCTCATGTGTTGCCATTATGTTCCTATGGAGCAGCGATGGAGCCCAACCTTGCTACCCTGAACTCAGACTTTGTCCTACCTCGAGGAGTTCAAACAATTTGAACTTTGAACCCCGGATTGGTTGACGCTGACCTCTCAAAATCGCATCCAATCAGATTATACCTTCCTTTGACCTTCTATGGCTACCTTTGACCTTTTAACGTAATCTAAATAGATGTTTCTGTTGGCTGACTATATTCTGAATACACATCATAGTGTTGCGATAAAATAGATAGGGAGGGGGCATTTCTCTGTCTGCAGGTGAGAGATAGGAGGGGGCGTGGCTTTGTATTAAAAGGGCAGAGATAGGAGGGGCTGTGGCTCTGTCTGCAGGTGAGAGCTAGGAGGGGGGACGTGGCTGTGTTTGCAGGTGAGAACCAGGAGGGCGTGTGGCTTTGTCTCCAGGTGAGAGATAGGAAAACTGTCTGGCTCTGTCTGCAGGTGAAATCTAGTAGGGGGCACGGTTCGGCCTGTAGGTGAGGGATAAGAAAGGGGCGAGGCAAGAGCAAGGTCACCTGTAGGGGGCGTGGCGGGGTCGAACTGCTCCGTCAGCAAGTGGTAGCAGCAGCCCACGCTGCACACCGACGCCAGCTCCCGCCGGGCCGCGAACATACGCAGGGTGCTGGGTGCCAGGTCCCCGCATGTGTGCAGGCCCACCATCACCGCATCCTACCAAGGGATGGGGGGGGGGGGGAGGGGAGGGAGAGAGTTGGGGGAGGGGAGGGGAGTTGGACCATAAGGGAGAAAAAGGAAAGATCAACGACCACGTTTATTGATGACGACGCTCCGCACATTTGGCAACATCATCCCCCCGTTCCCATTCCGTTCCAAATACTCCCCCTGCTCCCCCCCCCCCTCCCCCTCGGGGGAGGAAAATGGGGGAGGAAGAGAGTCTTGGCTAGGGTCCTCCGTAGGCCGCTCCAATATATTACCCCTCTCTCTCTCCCCCTGTTCCACATGGAATATTCTAGACAGGGTTTAATGTTCCGTGATTACGACGGGGTGGGGGAGGGCGGGGGGAGGAAAAGGGTGCGGGGAATGGAGGGGGGAGGGACCCACCTGCAGCCCGTCGATGAGCTCCCGCAGCTCCGTCTCCGCGGTGACGTAGGAGGTCACCGGCGAGTAGAGGGCTGCGGCCCGGCCCGGCCTGTTGCAGAGGCGGGCCTTCCTCTCCAGGTTCTCCCTCTTCCTCCTCTCACGCTCCTCTGCGCTAAGCTCCGCCCCCGTGGGCGACGTCCTGTGGGGGGCGGTGCTCCTCGATGGCCTCCAGGGGTAGGAAGCGCCGCTCAGGAAGGGGTCGACTGCTTCCTGGTTCTCCTGGGCATCCCCCGGGGTCTAACGATGAAGCAGTTGCCCCCGACAATGGCGCCGTCTCCTCCTCCTTCTCCTTCCTGAGACACGCAGCGCTTTCCTCTTCGCCCTTTGCGCCGAAACTCTCGACCCCTCCCCTACACCTCCTCTCCTTCCCCCCGGTCCCCCCCCCCCCCCCCCCCCCCCCCCCCCCCCCCCCCTCCACACACACACACACACACACACACACACACACACACACACTCTTGCCCTTTAATGTGCGGAACGCCTCGCTCCTCACCCCACGGCAGATAGACATCACACAGGAAAACACACAATCACATTCACGGGGGGCGACCAGCCAGCTCCAGAGACCCCCACCTTGGCAGAAACAAGATAGCATAATATTAACCTGAGAAGCCCCCCCCACACACACACACAACACAAAATGTACAAAAAAAGAAAATAAATAAAACAAATAAAAGCAAAAGATAAGCCGTCGGAATAAATACACGTTCCTTGTTCCCGTTTAACGGCCCTCGTCGGTGTCGTTTACCGGCGAGGGCCCCGCGGCGCGGCAGAACAAACGCACCGCCAGCCGTCAACCATCACGGCCTCGCAGGCGATAGCGAGGCCGAGCGGTTTGGTTAGTCGGGACGTGAATCATACGGAGATGATGGACGCCCCGGGGATGATGTCATTTCCTGGGGATTTGGGCTGGATCCTCTTATCCGGGGCGGATAGAAATCATTCGAGTTTCGGTGTGCGGAAGATTTGTGCGAGTTGACTCACCCCTTGGCCCACCGTCACTCTCTCCAACGCCTGTCGGGTGAGAGACACACAGAGACAGAGAGAGAGAGCGAGAGAGAGACAGTATGTTTTATGTATTCATTGAAACACTCAAATAGAGATACTATTTGAAGGCATTAAGCATCTCTGAAGCTGACTTGTTGGCCCCCGGTTCGGTGGGCCCCTCGGCAGACTCACCAGGCAGGCGGACATCCGGGCATTGCGGCCACAGAACCAGGACTGCTCCTGGAGGTACACACTCATGGGGAAGCCACACACACCCCCCGCTTCTGACACACACACACGTGCGCACACACACACACACACATGCGCACGCACACACAGGAAATATTAGGGTATGCTAACATCTGTCACATTGAGATATGTCAGATTAGCGTAATTGACATTTTAAACTTTTATCCAGCACAGTGGATGGGACGGATTCCCACAAGGTCACCCTAAACCTGCAGCTCCTCCAGATGGAAGCCTGGTCCACACACACACACACACACACGCGCCTTTCATGTCGTCTCGGTCGTCAACGGGGTCAGTACGAGAGGTCACGGCCCAGGAAGTCAACAGAGGAAGCAAAGCATTACTAACGCACAGAGAAACACTAAAAACGTCTCTCTCTCTCTCTCGCTCTCTCTCTCTCCACGTGTTCTGCTTGACACATGGTCCGGTCCGTGCGAGCGATATTGAGGTCGACACACTTTTCCGGCCCTTTCCTGCCCTGACGATAAACACACACACACACACACACACACACACACGCCAGGAGGTGTTTACACAAGCCAGCGGTGGTGGTGGCGGTGGTGCCGTGTGTACACAACAACACACACACACACCCACACACACCCACACGACACACACACACACACACATATTTCCGATGGCGGACAGGACACGTGCCTTATGGGTTTTATTGTTGCCCAAATAATATATCAAATCAAATCAAATAGATTCTATATTGTTTTCCAAAATAGTATTAGAAAGGAA
>PIJE02002132.1:71372-73872 GCA_002895965.2 Coryphaenoides rupestris | reverse complement strand
GCTTGCCGACGTGCGTGATGTCATCGGAACGGATGTCAGCAAACAATGGCGTCCGAAGCGGTGTGTATGATCCTGGCTGTCTTGTGTTTTCCGAAAAAACGGAAACACAAGGGGGGGTGTCGCGCGAAGAGAAAAGTATGGGTTGTCCATCCTCCTTCAACTCTGTCGTGGTCGTGGTCCCTCGAGGAAATATCGTACAGACGGGGGGGGAGTGTCGTCGCCAGAGCTCGACAAACATCGACTCTGTTTCGTAGTTCCGTCCTGCAGCACCAACAACTTCATTCCTCGCCTCGCCTCGCCATGTTTGTTTATAGCGCTCCGTGCTCCTATTGGTCAAAGTCACGGCCATGGTGTCGTGGAAGACAAAAGAAATCTCTCAGGAAGTCGTGAGGCGTCCCGGATTCGGCGATCGGTTGTCTCCCATGTCGCACGACACGAGATGAAACGATGGATTATGTCGGTTATGCCCTGTTGTTCCCGAAACGATCCGATGCCCTACGACTTCCGAATCGGTCGATCATCGGGCCGATATCGTGTCGTCTGAACCCGGGCATTGACCCGAGGAAGGCCTAACGTTAGCGATAACTCTTTAGAGGAAGTGCTAACGTTAGCGATATCGCTTTAGAGGAAGCGCTAAAGCTAGAGATAGCTTTTTAGAGGAAGTGCTAAAGCTAGAGATAGCTATTTAGAGGAAGTGCCAACGGTAACGATAGCTCTAAGAGGCAGGGCGGGAGGGGGGAAGGGTGGGGGGGGTTACAGCTCCTAGAGGGGGCCTGATGTAGGGCCCCATTTCATCTCCATCCCACCCGCTGGCCAGAGCTAACGAGTGTTACGTTAATTGTAGAATCATTGGTTCCCACTGAGCGATAGAAGAAGCTGCCTTATGCAACTCCCCCCTCCACCCACCCCCACCCACCACCCTCCCCCACTCCAACACCCCCACACCATACACAACACACACCACACACCATCGCGCGCACACACTGAAAGTGTGTGCGCGGCGCGTTGTGTGTGTGTGTGTGTGTGCTGCAAATGGAATGTGATGAGAGATTCTGGAAAACCTGGAGCTAGAAAACTCAGACTATATATACATATACAGTATATACGGCCCGAGACGGCAGAACCCCAAAGCCGGTCCCTGAAAAAGTACAGAACCGCACCGACGTCCGCGTTGGAACACACGTGCCCAACACCCTCGTGCCTTCATTATGCATATTGGATTCATATCGCTTGTGCGGTTCAGGGAAACAATTCATATATTCTGTATCAATGGGATTATTCTGCACACACACGATGTTTAATTGATTAAACCACAGCCTTCTGTTCTCCTCGGCTCCAGTCTGGAGACAAATGAGACTCTGGATGAGGGAAAAAAAGACAACTTTTTCTTTGTTACATCGCTTGCATTGATTAATAAGATAAAAGAGAATAGACAGTAGAAAATAAGATGACAAAGAATCTATTAAAAAGATTGTCACTTCAACTTTGTCACTAACACAGTGTGAAGACAAAAAGAAAATATGGTTAAATTTTAAGATAAGATAGAACTTTATTAATGCCGAAGGAAATTCTTGTGCCAGAGGTTGCTCAAAAATGACAACAACATAACAATAAAAACAATAGAAGAATAAATATATACGCCTCATAGTTACATTTAGTAAAACAAATATGTTAACTAGAATAGAAACGTTGGCAATGGTATATTACACATGATGTGTTCACGGTTGAATTTTAACCAACTTTGGCTCGCGGTAGATGGTTCACAAAGTCTGGTTATTGTCTGATGTTATCAAAATGTTATCAAAAAAATATCAAAGATGAACTACCTGCTGAAAGTGGGCACCACTAGATTGCATATTTCCCGCCATTTAGCACCACGGCCGCCGCCACCACCACCACCGCCACCACCGCCACCGCCGCTATACTGTCCGGTCCAATCCTGCTCCGGTTCGCCTCAGATTGGCTCAGAAGTCGGCGGCGGGGTTTATCGGCCGTGATCCAGCAGCCGGAACAAAAACACTATAATCAGGAGTGTCAGGACGTCCCGGCTCTCTCTCTCTCTGTATAATCAAACCCTCTATCCTCCCTCCTCGTTCCTCGTTCCTCCGCCTGAGATCCTGCCTAACAGTCGCTTCCAGTCTCTTCTGGAAGACGGCCCTTCTCTCTCTCTCTCTCTCTCAGGGAACGCAGCAGGATCTCTCCGGTCGGACTGCATTGTTCGTCTTTGGCTGCCGGTCAGCAATGTCGAGGTGTGAAGCTGAGGACCGCGTCGACGTGAACGTCCAGCGACCGCAGCTTGTGTTGTCGGCACGCAGAGACCTGAACCTGTGCTTTGGGTTCTTGCGTTATCTGAGCTTTTGCAGATGATGTTGATCCACACACGCCAACACACACGCTAACACACACACATACACGCTAACACACACGATAACACACGCTAACACACACGCTAACACACACACACATAAACGCTCATGCCCACACACACACAAACGCTAAG
>PIJE02002132.1:63872-66372 GCA_002895965.2 Coryphaenoides rupestris | reverse complement strand
CCCTGCTGACAGTACACCGCTAACTGTCCTGTTGTACTTTCTGCGGTGACACCCGCGTCTCTTTAACTCCTCCCACCTGGGATTATTAATAAAAGAAGCGACCAATCCGACGGAGGCACGCCACCAGACTGTTAAACCCACCGCTCTGCTGCCGCTGCAGAATCCTGTCATTAAGCCCCGATCCATCAACACCTGGAGTCCTGGAGGCTGTGAACCCGGAGGCTGTGAGGAGGACACTGACGGTGTAAACCTCCACCACCACCACCACCCACCACCCCAAACCTCATCAATATCTACAGTACATGATGAGAATAGAAAAGGCTGATCCAGCACGGTGCCGGCGCCGGGCCTGAACCGGACCGGACGTCTCGGGAAAAAAATGTTTGACGTAAATGTTTGATGAGCGCTACTCATCCGCTCTCTTGTCCCGCGTTGCTTCCTGCCACTGAACTACAGAGGGAAGCTAGCAGCTGCCCTGCCCCTCGACCCCGGATACGCAGGCTACGCTAGGCTACGCTACATGACATTTGTGATGTCACAGATGGATCAAATGATGAGGGGGTGGAGGTGGGAGGAGGTGGGTGTGAGGCAGTAGAGGCAGGAGGAGGAGGCAGGGAGACGGAGGAGGAGGTGCCCGTGGCTTGCTTAGAGTGAGCCGATGGATTACGTCCCAGTCTGGACTAAATCCCTCCTCCATCACCACCACCACCACCTCCTCTCTCTGTGGTGTGTGTGTGTGTGTGTGTGTGTGTGTGTGTGTGTCATGAATCCTGATGAGGGAGAAACTGGCAGCTCTCCACCTCCTCCTCTTCATTTGTCTTACTTTGGATATTGTGTGCGTGGCTTCGGATTAAATGCTGCGGTTTAAAACCCATCCGTGTGGAGAGAAAAAATCAAAGCATGTTTTTTGGAATCGCACAGACAGACAGACAGACAGACAGACAGACGAGAGAGACGACTGATTATTTGGGTGACTGTTTATTTAAAGATTGTAAGAAGGCGTAAATGGAGCGTGAACATGCATGTGTGAAGTTACAAGAACACTTTGATTACAGTCACAGACACGGGAGTCGGGTTGTTTCAACTTTTGCGGTCGAGAGATCCGCGTTCCGTCCGCGACGCCGGGCTCCACGCCGGAGCATTAATCTTCTGTTCTTGTTGTTGCTGTCAAATCGCTTCTGCAGCTCGCAAACTTTTAAAGACATTAAAACGTTTAAACACACTTTTTAAAGACACAATCCAAGTGGCTGAAGCTGCGGGCCGGGAGAGAGATCCGTGTGTGTCGCTCACGATAACGCGGGAAATTCATGTGATGCTAACTGAAGCATATCAAAGTGTCTTCTTTTTTTGCAAACCCACACACACACACACACACACGCACACGCGCGCACACACACACACACACACACACACAAACACATAAACGGCGGCGCAAAACAACAGACTACATAAACACAAATACATATCCTTTACATAGCCTTCAAAACGACAACGTAAAGCCATTTTGAACCCCACCCCCCCCCCCCCCCCTCCCCCCCCCCCCGCGATACACCAGAAAAATATAAAATATAAGTCGGAATATGATGCTTAAGTTCCCTCTATATATTTTTGTTTACATGTTGGTGAAAGCGATTCCATTAACATTTAACCAAAAACACAAACATTTAATCTATCTTGAATCTAGTTTAAAAAATCATCAGTGACTTCAAGTGGTAATCTCAAAGATTTCCGTTTCCTATAAGCGATGATTGAATCCAAACAGCGTCGCACAGCACAGGGTGACGTCAGTCCGCCGGCGGTCGTTTAACGGCGGACACTCTCGTCTACTCGAGCGGAGAGACCGGACGACACGGAGCGTCTCTTCTGCTGATGCTCTCTGGCGGACATCCATGGGACCGATCACTGCTGGGCGATGGGAAACGCGTCACTATTACAAATTGTGTTAACTCATTCGGCGATAGATAGCGACTTTATAGACATTTATTTACAGGACAATCCTCGAGTTTACCACTTTCACTTTGGCCCCATTGAATGGCCGTGGTAAAAAAGTCGTCAGTGACTTAAGGCTGATCCATACTCCGCGAGAACTGTGTTCTCGCACCGAGGGCTGCGAGAACAAAATGACGCCATTTTGTTCTCGCAGCCCTCGGTCAGGAGTTCTCACAGCTTGTTCGCGACACATCAGTCGGGCCGAACTTTGTTCTCGCGTCGTGTCTGAGAACTATTGTGATTGGTCAATTTCTCTTATCTATTATATTGTCTGTATGCACCAACAACCACAGCAAATTCCTCGTATGTGAAAACTACTTGGCGAATAAAGCAATTCTAATTCTGATTCTGAAGTGGCCGTGGTTAATGCGCTTTCCGCCGGCGCGGAAGTTTGCTGCTGTGGGCGGGGCCTTTGAGTTCTGCACTTGAGTTCTCACGGAGTATGAAATGTCCAGGGCTGTGAGAACAAAGTTCTTGTTCTCGCAGCCCTGGATGCGAGAACAAGAACAAA
>PIJE02002132.1:23872-56372 GCA_002895965.2 Coryphaenoides rupestris | reverse complement strand
TTTATTTCCTTGTATAGCAGATGTTTGAAGTGTGGAAATGACAGTGAAAGTACGATTAATGTCACAATGTTTTGGTGGCTGAATGGTCTAATAGGTCCATTTGGAAAAGTAGAATGAAGAGACTATGCTTCAAAGCGCGCGGACGCACACACACACACACACACACACACACACACACACACACACACACACACACACACACACACACACACACACACACACACACACACACACACACACACACACACACACACACACACACACCTCAGTGAGATGGAGGTTGGCTAGCCGCTGCTGACGTTATGATGATGATGAAGATGAGGATGATGTGGAGTGTGTGTGTGTGTGCGTGTGTCTGTGTGTGTGCAGCCTCACCTCTGATTAAACCAGCCGCCGCCAACCACACACACACACACACACACACACACACACACACACACACACTACACTCGTGTGACTGACAGATTGAAGCTACTCTCATGTCGGCGGTCTGAAGCCAATTCCATTTCCTTTACATTTGCGACAACCAAAATAATGATTCAAATGCGGCACGTAATGCGATGTTTTAATGTGTTTTCACTTTAATCTACTTGGTTTCCTCAAAGATATCGAAAAAGGGAATTACACGAGGGCAATTTTTGAAAAAGGCACTTTTGGAAATTGCCATGACTGGCGTTATCATATTCAAATGTAAATTTATACATGGACATTCATCCAGCCAACCTGGTGCATCCGCCCAATTCCCTTCAAACATGTTTGGAGGGACGTGTGTGTGTGTGTGTGTGTGTGTGTGTGTGTGTGTGTGTGTGTGTGTGTGTGTGTGTGTGTGTGTGTTGAGCGCAGGACGTGATGAAGTTCATACGTTGATACGCTTTATGTCCACGACGTCGTAACTTCCCTGAGCAACGGGACACGTCTCTAACTGAGGTCAGACGGAATAAAAACGGAGCGCTACACCACACATGATTACACAAGTTTTACTTTCAGTATAATTCAAGGCCAAAAGACAAATAAAGGATAAATACTGCACATTTTGTACACACTCGGTTTCGAAGAAATATGGAGCCAGATTTGAGGGGGTCCATTGGTAAAAGTGAGATAAAGATAGCGCTGGAAATAATGTAGTGTGTCTTTAACTAAAATGTAGTGCAGATCTTTTAGCTCAAAATACCTTTTTGAGCAGAACAGTTACGACACTACCTCCATCCCCCCGGCGTCTGTATACAATACACCTGATCACCACGGCAACAAATACTACACATCACGTCTTCCGCAGGATAGAGGCGTCGGCCGTGGGCTCCACGCATCGCGTTATGCTCGAAACGACCTTCAAATAAAAAAAAACCCCACTCAAACCCGAAGGGCCCACCCCCCACTCCTGTACGAGGCCATCAGGAGGGGGGGGACGGGACCTGGAGCGTGAGACCGGGGGGCGAGGGGGGCCGCGATCCCCCCCCCCCTCCATCACCCGGCCGAGAACCCGGCCAGCCGATCGCTGAGGCTTGAGCGAAGCGATACGGCAATGTTCACCCAATCAGAATAATCACAGCCGCTTGTCTGGGCCGGGGGGAGCAGGTGAGAAGAATCATCGGGCGAACGAACATCCATAATAATATCCCTCGCTGGCAGCGACAACATCGCACCGCTAGCTGCTCCCGGTGCCGGCTCGGAGACACAGGGAGACGACAAAGGCGCCGAGAAGAAAGCGTTAACCGCGAGACTCGATCGTTATTTGGCTCATTTAGCGATTTAACAATCACCACCGCCGCCGCCGACACCGCCAAAATTGACAACTTAATTGACAAGGTATGCCTGCCCGCGATCCCGTGCGCAGTGTGTGTACAGCGGGAATAAAAACCGCTCGTTAATTAGTGAGTGTGCGGGGTTATACGCTGGAGGAGAAAAGCATGTCGCGGCGTCTCCAAAGGGACGCGCATCAGATCAGATATGCGCGGAAGACGCTCGCCACGTCTCCCGATGTTTCAGACCCGCTGGCGGTAATTGCCGGGCGTACGCCGGGTTCCCGAAGTGGCAACGAGCTCCGCTAGCGGGTCGTGACAGCGGCGGTGGCGATGGGAGGCACCTCTCAGAACCTCACACACGCTCCTGGAGTTCAAGACGCTAATAGGCTTGTTCGCTCGGTGTAGTGTTGATGCGGTGCGGGTCAGAGGTCACTTGAAATATTAAAGCCTAAGTTTCAGAGGATATCAATCAATCCATCAATCAATCAATCAATCAATCAATCAATAACAAATAAAATGCCTCGATGAGGTCGAAGTACATAAACCAGGATAAGGCTCCCACCTCAGAAAATATGCCCTATACCCTCTCCATCGATGGAAGCGCTTATAACCATGATACTGGAGGTACTTACTGAACTGTCCAATTGTCCAATCACATGGCTCATAGCAACGAAGGCCCTGCAACGCGCATTCATTTACAAAATAAAGTTAGCTGAAGTTCAACTTTCGTCCGACCCCTTGAATGCGCCGATAGCCTCTGTCGTCCGCACGCGAGCCGTCCCAGAATCCTTTGCACCGTGCGACATTGATATCGTGTCTAATGCAAAGCAAATGGGAGGCGTTTCCAATCCTCGCATGGCGCTTGGTGGGGACTGGACCGGACTGCACCAGACTGGACCGGACTGGCCCGCCTCAGGAAGCGCTGAGACAAAGAAGAGACTCCTGCATGTGGGACTCAAACTAATCCATCTTCGTCACAACGTTGCCGGGCATTTTGAGGACATTTGGAAGATATCGAAATTAAATCAAAAGTTGGCACCCAGTGGGAAATAATTAACAGTTTCTATGACATCCCTACTAATCTAAAAGGTTATTTTGTCATTATATAAAAGGAAAGTCATCTCCATAGAGGAAAAGGGAAGCTTCCACTGTGTTTCCAACGGTTACCTAAGAGTTGCGTCAGAGCGGCGAGGGACTTGGGTTCGCTGCGGTGAGGGTCGTGTGTGTGTGTGTGTCTGTACCGGTACACCACTTTAATTCACTCACACCGCGCTATTCAGCTCAACTCAAAGCCCCTTTTGTGATGTCGCCGCTTAATACTTATCCTCCCCATCCTCCCATTGCATTCAACACGACCCACTTCTCTTACACTCCTAATTCCTGCTTTCACCGGCAGGGTCCGGGCCCGTTATTAGGACCACCGGCGGAGCCTTCTGTCACGGCCGCCCTCGTCTGCCCCGGCCCGGCACCGGAGTGCTGGGCCGGGCTGGGCCGGGCCGAGCCGGTGCCGCCGCGTGCCAGCGGAGAGAGCCAGACAGCCTTTATTAAGAAGGACGGGTCGCACGGTGCCCACACAGCCAGCAGTCTGGCAGGCTGTCAGTTCTGATGACCGCCCCGTTTGCATGTCAACGCTTCCCCCGCCGCCGCCGCCTCCTCTTTCCTCTGAATCTTCCTCTCTCCGCTGCTCCTTCGTCCCTCCTCCTCCTCCTCCCCCCGAGCTAAACTTAAGCTGCAGGACACCGGCGCCGGCGCCACCACCACCACCAACACCAACACCACCCCCTTCTCCACAACACTACCACCACCAACACCACTAACACCATCACCACCACCACCACCACCACCACCACCTCCCCCAACAGAGGAGAGAGAGAGAGAGAGAGAGAGAGAGAGAGAGAGAGAGAGAGAGAGAGAGAGAGAGAGAGAGAGAGAGAGAGAGGGAGAGAGAGAGAGAGAGAGAGAGAGAGAGAGAGAGAGAGAGAGAGAGAGAGAGAGAGAGAGAGAGAGAGAGAGGTAGAGAGAGAGGGGTAGAGAGGAGGTAGAGAGAGAGTGAGAGGTGTTGAGCGTGGTGTGGGTGGTGGAGGGTGAAGAAGATTTCTGTATCCCGATCTGTCTGATGATGCAGGGAAACGGGAGGCGGGCGAGATCGCCACTCGATGACATCATCCTGACTAGGTGGTTCCAGGGTACAGTACCCCCCCACCACCAACCCGGGCAATAATACCCACCAATCCCTTCGTCGCCACCGTTCAGAAGCAACGGAATCGGGCCGAACCCACCCGCTTGGCGAGGATTTATGCTGCGCAAACAGCAGCATAAATCACGGCATATAACGGCTCCGTATAGTAATAATAATAATAAGAATAAGAATAAGGCCCACCGGGGAGCATCGGGCTTCTAATATCGATAGCATCGCGGCTGCAATCACTCACAACATCGCCCCCTTGCTGCCGTGTCCCGCGAGCGCGTATGGATTTCTGGCGCGCCGCACTAGAAGTCCACCGAGCCGCACTGAAGTGTGCACTTGTTTCCTTGGCTCCTTCTCCCTTTCCCTCTCTCACCTTCCCTTCCTCACTCTTGATCTCTCTTCATCACCCTCTTTTCCCTCCCTCCCAAAATCAAGTACATAAATATTTTCAGAGTGTAACTGGTCAAGGCCAATACAAACAGAAAGGACTTGAGATGACATGTGGCGCAGGGGCGATTCATGGCCATCGGATAGCAAGAAGACAATCATAATAATGATTATTATAATAGCAATAATAACATAGTAATATTACCTGGCACAACACCGTTGGTTGCAATGGCACTCATTGAGATGGCTGTTAACATGGTCTGCAAAGTAGAACACGTGTGAGCTCTAGAACTCACTAGTGTGTGAGCTCTAGTCCTCACTAGTGTGTGAGCTCTAGTCCTCACTAGTGTGTGAGCTCTAGTCTTCACTAGTGTGTGAGCTCTAGTCCTCACTAGTGTGTGAGCTCTAGTCTTCACTAGTGTGTGAGCTCTAGTCTTCACTAGTGTGTGAGCTCTAGTCTTCACGAGTGTGTGAGCTCACACAGGCGCAGCACATGAAGACTATGGCGAAGGTTCCCAGGATGCCGGCGGTCCCGACGATCCAGGTGAGGCGCAGGAAGAGGATGACTCCCAGGATGTTCTGCATGCAGGGCAGGTAGACCCCGATGAAGGTCCCCATCTGAGGGCCCTGGGGCCACACACCGACACACACCACACACACACACACACACACACACACACACACACACACACACACACACCACCACCCCCCCCCCCCCCCCCCCCCCCCCCCCCCCCCCCCCCCCCCCCCCCCCCCCCCCCCCCCCCCCCCCCCCCCCCCCCCCCCCCCCCCCCCCCCCCCCCCCCCCCCCCCCCCCCCCCACCCCCCCCCCCCCCCCTCCCCCCCACCCCCCCCCCCCCCCCCCCCCCCCCCCCCCCCCCCCCCGCCCCGGTCCCATTCCACTAATTGTCATCTCCTCGTTGTTTAAGGCTCTCTCGTGTCTTTAAAAATGCACATTCGGGAGGTTTTTAGCGGAGGCTGGTTGGCCCCGCGGCTCGACCCAATAACACACTGACCGTACGAGGCATACGGGCACCCTGCAGCGGCCCGGGTTCGATTCCCACCCGCGGTCATACGCTCGACGCCAACCCACCTCGTATGATTTGTCAATTGATCAAATATTTATATATATATAAAAAAAAAAAGATTAAGCAGAGGCTGCCCCTGCAAGTCACCCCGATTTGAATTATGAATTGAGCATCACCTTTAAGTGATAGTGAGAGTTGTGAAGAGCGAGAGAAGACTGCACAGAAGACTGGAATAGCGTACCATTTTGAAAATAAATAACCCAGAAAACAACCCCTCCTTCCATTCTCCCTCCCTTCCCAAGTGTTCACACACAAGACGAGATTGATTTCACGGAACCAATCGGGGAAGAGAGGCCCCCCTGATTGGTCAGAAGTGACCCGTGAGGGAGCGGCCTAAAATCTAAACAGTGTCATACAGAGGCGGGCGCAGTCAACTGTAAAACAGATACTCTCACAGTGCATTTCACTCGCTCATAATATTTCTATCAAATTACACAACTAACAGTAACTCCTGAATCTCACCTGCAGCAGCACCTTTTATCTTGTGATTGATTGATTGATTGATTTTATTGTAGATATAATTGTACATGGTTGTTGCAGAGGAAGAGGGGAAGAGTTTTGTGTGTTCTCACTAGTGTGTAATGTGCACAATGGAATATATTTCTGCTATCGGCTATATTCCTACATTGTTATTTTTGCCTACTTTTGACTATGCCTCCTATGAACTGTCGCAAGAGTTTCACTGTACAGAATGGCCCTGTGTTGTGATGTACACGTGACAAGAAGAAAGAAAAACACGTTGACTTTGACTCAACTCAACTTTATTCATACGGCACATTTGATACGCCGCGTAGCCCCCGAAGGTTCATTACAGAGCAGCATTAGAACAGAACAAGCACGGGTGAGAGGTGAAGAATCTTGGAAGCACGGAAGGGAAGGCTGCGCTGCTCTGAGATGCTTCAGAAGATTCCGCGATGCCAGAATAACTCTGGCAGCGCGGCGGAGAACCTCCACCCACCCACCCGTCTGTCTGTCTGTCTGTCGGCAGCGTTTTGTCACCTCGCTCCCGGGGGCTGGGTGCTGCCGTGCTATCTAGCTTTGATCAATAAGTCTTCGGAGACATACACTAGGTGCTGGTATACTCAACCAGACGACACAATAATCAGAACAAAATAATATTCATATGCATGTCGCTCAGCAAGGGACCAACCAAATATTGCAGCATTTTTTTTGGGGGGGGGGGGGGGGGTTGTGCACCATGGTGTAGTGCGTTGTTCCCCTCAGGTACAACGAGGTTTCGGTGAATATCAGTACTTGACTAACTCGATCGATGTTCGAAATCCTCACTGAGTTCTTCGTGCCACACGTCTCACAGCTTGTTGCAGATCGGTGTGGTGGTGGTGGTGGTGGTGGTGGTGATGTCTGTGGTGGTGTTGTTTGGTTTGCTTCTGGCTTCTATATAGCCCAGCCATCGCTTGCTCCCCTGGGGGGCACGCAATCGCACAGGCACACACACACACACACACACACACACAGGGTTCCTTGAGAAAATTAGTTTGCGTGTTCGCTTGTAAGCCGAGAGCCTAGTTGATAGTCACTCTCACTCTCGTTCTCTCTCTCTCTTCGTCTCTCTATATATAGATCTATATACCTGTGTGTGAGGCGTGTGCGTGTGTGTGTGTGCGCGCGCGTGTGTGTCTGTGATCCATCCGATCTTGCGGATTATAAGATTAGTGATGTCCTGCTGACAGCATCTGACATGCCTTCTGACACAATGTCATTGTCATGGCTAAAGATGCATTTGTGTTTATTTCTACAAACAATTATATATACGTATATTTATATTCAATTTTAATATATTGTAATTCATACATTCAGTATACTTACTTACAGGTGTCATGGCTGACACCTCGACAGGTAGCTTGTTCATGTCTCTGCCCAGGTGAGCCGTCAGATGGCTTGTTCTTTATTCATGACCTGCCATCCCAGCAGCTTTATAACAGCACCGCACTCTCTCCTCCCCTCTCCTCTCCTTCCCTCCCCTCTCCTCCTCCTCTCCTCTCCTCCCTCCCTCTCCTCTCCTTCTCCTCTCCTCCCTTCCTCCCCTCCTCCTTCCTCTCCTCTCTCCTCTCCTCTCCCTCTCCTCTCCTCTCCTCTCCTTCCTCTCCTCCCTCTCCTCTCCTCCCCCTCCTCCCTCTCCTCTCCTTTCCTCTCCTCCCTCCTCCTCTCCTCTCCCTCTCCCTCTCTCTCCTCTCTCCTCTTCCTCTCCCTCCCTCTCCTTCCTCCTCTCCTCTCCTCTCCTCTCCTCTGCCTCTCCTCCTCTCCTCTCCTCTGCCTCTCCTCCTCTCCTCTCCTCTTCTCCTCACCTCGCTGTCTCTGCATCTGTTCGCCAAATTAGCTTGTCCGGCCTTCTCTCTCTCTCTCTCTCTCTCTCTCTCTCTCTCTCTCTCTCTCTCTCTCTCTCTGCTGATCACCTTCCTGTCACGCATTCTGTTCTTTGAGGAAGACGAGGGTGGAGAGAGAGGGCGAGGGAGGAAAGGAAACGGCAGAGGAAATGTGGGTGGTGGTGGGGGGAGTGTGATATTCGTTAATAAAGACAGATCCAGGCCCGCTAATGAATTACAGATGTGAGGGAGACGGTACGCTGTGACGAGGGGAAATGTGTGAGGATGGAATCGAGGAAGGGGGGATGCCGGGGGTGAGGGAGGGAGGGAGGGAGGGAGGGGAGGGAAGGCAAGTGGAACCGCAGGAGAAATTTGGAGCGTTTTGTTTTTCTTCGTCTGTTGACATTTTGTAAGGGATGCGATTTCCATGGCAACGTATAATTGCGGAAAAAGGACAAATCTAAAAACCCCCCACTGCAGTGTGATGAGGGGAGAATGCATAAACCCAGCGGCAGTTTATTAGGATTGCGTTCACTCTGATTTTAATTCGCCTTTTTCGCCTTTTTTTTCTTCCGCGGGAGTCGGCACGAGCCACCGGCAGAAATTAGACTCATTGTTTATCGCCACTTGTTGTCGTAGGGGTTTGGGCAAAGTAAGCAATTAGAGGCTCAAAGATAGGAGACAGCCGGAACGCAGGGTACTGTAGTGGCTCTAGGGTGTTCGACTAACGGCGTCGTGGGTTTGATTCCCGTCGTCGAGGCAAGATGCCCAACCCATACCTGCTCCTGAGTGACATCTGTATCTGAATTCACTGTACGTCGCTTGAGCAAAACATCTGATAAATGATTCTTCCCTCTCTTCCCTCGCCGGTCCTTTCCACCCGCAGTTTGGTTTAATGCAACGTTGCCGTCATACTGAATCCACTGTGACTATTGTGCCCCGAGTCTAGTCACATGGTCTAACACACACACACACACACGTTTATCAATGTTTCTGAAACGGCAGGGAAGCTAAATATAGAATTCTAAAGACTGTGGAGGCACAAAGACAAACACATAACGACGTGACTCTCTTTATTTACTCTGTAGCGTTCATGCATACGCACGCACGCACACACACACACACACACACACACACACACACACACACAGGCACACACGCGATATTGGTGTTGAATCAGTGTGTGCTCTCAAGCCTCTTGCCCCGGCTGTGAACCGTAACCACGGAGACGCACCACATCATCACGCTGTTGCTGACACCATGTGACCTTTACACACACACACACACACACACACACACACACACACACACACACTGCTTACGCAACATCCTCCCCATCTCCCAGCAGGTGCTGACTGCCATCACACACACAGTGTTTACACGTCCGCAGGAAACCACGGTTCAGAGCTGGAGATGCCATATCTCTCTCTATCTCCATCTCCTTGTGTGTGTTTGTCACTGTCTCTCTGTCTCTGTCTTTCTCTGTCTCTCTCTCTCTCTTTGTCTCTCTCTGTTTCTTTGTCTCTCCCCCCATCTCTCTCTCTCTCGCTCTGTCACTGTTTCTCTCTGTCTCGCCATCTCTTTGTTTGTGTTTGTCAGTTTCTCGATGGTCTGTCTGTCTCTGTCTCTTTCCCCCCCCCCTCTCTCTCTCTCTCTGTCTCTCTCTTTCTTTGTCTCTCTCTCCCCCCCTCAGACAGCTATTTGAGCGTTGTCCTCATCACAGTCATTACAGCCTGTCTACGGCTGGACGGTCGCTAGCAGCCAGGGAACAGCCATGGAACAGCCAGGGAACATCAAATGGAGACATGAAAGTGACTTGCAGCCTGAACAACACACGCTTTTTGTGTGTGTGTGGGTGTGTGTGTGGATTGTGCCTTTAAATTCCCCTAAATTGGCTTCCCGTCGTCGACGGAGACAGAGTTGTACAGCCCCCGCCACCCCCCCCCGCGGGTGGCGGCGTGGCTGATGGATGCGTTAAGGCGAGCGTTGGTAAACGCAGAAGCATATTATCCTCTCTGCTCAGGGGAGCCGTGGAGACGGGGCCAGTATATTTCACAACGTGTTTACCGCCACTAGTGCTGTGCCAGTGGTGCACGCGGTCGAAATTTATTTTCAATTTTCCCCATTTTTCTTTTTTAGTTTCTTTTTACGTCTCGTGCGTCTAGTTCTTTTTTATTTTATTTTTTATATATTTTCACTTTTTCTTGTGTTTCTGCACCGGAAAAAGTTACTTTCAATACGTGGCCAATAGATCTCTCCTGATTCTCATCTGGTCTGATTCTGGAATTGCTCGATATGTGGAGGTAGAGTTGCGGCAACTTTGTGGAGAGCTAGTTGCTCGTTTGATAACGGTGTGCTGCTCCTGCCTGAAGTGTCTTAAGCTTCCCTTGAGCAAGGCGCACGTACGCAGCCGCTGCTCTCAGGAAACGGCATGCGTGACAAAGCAACATACATGTTCCGCCTCGTCACTTCTTCTTCCCCAAACCAAGGTCAAAAGAGAAACCTTGTGTTCTTTCGACTAAATCATCAAATGCCTCGACTCCTATACCGTTATGACACCGGGGTGAGTGACACCTCCCCCCCGTGGTGATGCCAGGGTGGGTGGGTGTTTTGTATTGGAGCGGACGAAGCTTTTATCTGACATGATGATGTGGCGTCGTAGCAGACTGGAGCTGTCTGCCTGGTCGGGGTCTCTCTCTCTCTCTCTCGCTCTCTCTCTCTCTCTCTCTCTCTCTCTCTCTCTCTCTCTCTCTCTCTCTGTGTCCTTCACTCTGATAGGCTGACAGGGCCTGGGTGAGGAGGGGAGTGGTGGTGACGGGTGGTGATGAGATGGATGACAGCAGGCTCCCCCTTAATAACCAGGCTGTTCTGCGCAAAAAACACACACACACACACACAGTTTTATTTTATCCCCCCCAATTCCTCCCCTCCTGTCTGCTCGATTGGTCGACCAGATGTTTCGATGTGTGCGACCGTATTTAGAGCAGTCGACTTGACGCACAAGATGGAGGAGGAGGAGGCGGCGACGGGGGCGGTGCCTCATGCGTCCGTACGCCGACGGAGCTGCTGACTCTCTCGTCCTCTGGTGGTGTTCCGTTGCTAATCCAGATTAATGTGAGGCCAAGGGGTGTGGGTGGTGCAATGCTGAACACGCCTATGGCACTTTCTGTTGGGGGTGGTGGTGGTGGTGGTGGTGGTGGTGGTGGAGATGGTGATGGTGGTAGTGTTGTGGAGAAGGGGGTAGTGTTGGTGGAGGTGTGGTGGTGTGTGTGGTGGTGTGGTGGTGGGTGTGGAGGTGGTGGTGGTAGTGGTGTGGCTCTCTCTCTCTCTCTCTCTCTCTCTCTCTCTCTCTCTCTCAGAATTTGGGCGCAGGACAGCAACGAGGACGCCATGCAGACAGGAAGAGGAAGACTCAGGGCGAAGCAGCAGCACCTCTGCAGACGAAGAACATAGAACTCCTTCAGGCTTCAGGAGCGTTTTGGGTCGGACGGTGCTGACGGGCCGGCGGAGGGATTAAGTTGTGACACGGGTTCTCCCTCCGCGTGACACCGTGAAGCTGCTCAGACAGGCTCAGACTGTGTCCGCCGCCGCACAATCAATGTGCTTCCTGTGTCGCATTATAAAAAGGGGCCCCCGGATTGCTACTCTGCAGAATGACGGTAGAATAACGGCCCTGTAACTCACAGCGGCCCCATCACAACACCGACCACAACGGTCTTGTGGTCGGTGTTTAAAACAGCTTTTTAAAAAGCCGTTATATCGTCCGTGTTATTATGCAGCAGCAGCAGCATTACGTCCTTGCATCGAGAGCGTTACATGAACACGATTTGTCCTCCCGAGTGAGCCAGGGTACACGCAGGTCTACTGAACCTGGATCCCACAGAACTCACCCAACTCTGTTGACAGCTACGAACGCCTTCATTTCTTTCATTCCTTGCCAGCCTCTCAGCCTTCCATTAACAGATGTCTCAAGATAGTAATTCATTAAACCATTATTTATTCATTTCCCGGGAATAGTTTTCAATGGTTGCCGAGAATAGAGAATAGAGCACACAAATCAAAACAAAGGAGAAATGTATGAATCCAGTGAAGGGCGTTTTCAGGTATCCTGATTCAGCAGGAAATGAGAGAAACGGCAAAAGAACAAGCCGAGGCAACACGACGATAATGTGGTTGGGAGAGTGATGGAATAAATGTACAACTAATCTATAAAATGTATACATCTCTATGAATGATGATGAGGATGATGATGGTGATGAGGATGAGGATGATGTGGCCTGGTAGCGAGCGTCGACAACAACGGTGCCCGCTAGCGGCTAGCTGCTATGCACCAATGATGCTTCAAAATTGTAGCGGGATCATGCGCAAATCATGCTAAAGTATGGATATGGAGGGGTTGACCTTGAGCGCTGCCAGACCATTAACTCCACCCCCCACCCCCCCCACCCCCCACCCACTTAGGGAGGGAGGGGGGGGGAGGGGGGGTGGAGGGGGGGTGGGGGGAGGCGGGGTCCGGGGGCCCGGGGGCCATCTGTTCTGCGCAGGAACACAGAGAAACGGCACCGAAGGCCGGCTGCATGCTGTTGGCTCAGCATGCGACGCAGGTCATGACCTCCGCCGCTAATAAAAGCCAAGGCAGAATATTTACAGGCGGGGGAGGGGGGAGATGAAATGCCGTCGCACAGCAGCAGCTCACATGATACCCTTGAAAATGAGAGTTTGACGAGTGTGTGTGTGTGTGCACGCGTGTGTGTGTGTGTGTGTGTGTGTGTGTGCACGTGTGTGTGTTGGTGCACATGTGTGCGTATGCCCACGTATGTGTGTGTGTGTGTGCATATGTGTGTGCATGTGCAAGCACGTGTGTGCATACGTGATTGCGTGTGCATGCGGGTGTGTGTGTGTGTGTGCACGTGTGTGTGTGCATGCGTCTGTGTGTGTGTGCACATGTGATTGTGTGTGCATGCGTGTGTGTGTGTGTGTGTGTGCACGTGTGTGTGTGTGCATGCGTCTGTGTGTGTGTGTGCACATGTGTGTGTGTGTTTGAGGTCAGGAAAGGCAGATTTATCGTGGGCCGCCGCTCGCTAAGGGAGCACATCCTGTCTCATATGAAACGCCGAACATCAGAGAGCGAAGATCGCAGGGCAGACGGTGAAGCTCCTCCTCCTCCTCCTCCTCCTCCTCCTCCTCCTCCGGTCCGACCTTTCCATCGAGAGATCGTCCCGCAGAACAAAGACCGCATCGCACTCCCTGCTCTGGGGACGACGGGACGGAGATGCGCCCGTCTGTGCAAATGTGCATGCGTGCCTGTTTGTGTATACGTGTGTGTGTGAGCGTGTGTGTGTGTGTGTGTGTGTGTGTGTGTGCGTGTAGATTATATTGGGTGGCCAATCCAAATCCATTATGCACCAAGATTGATACGGCAGCGAAAGCGATTTTAAAAGACGCATTCATCGCCCCGCGATGTGACTGGAGGAAGGAGGAAATGAACGCCGCGATCGACTGGATGTTTAAAACGGAACAATTAAGCAAAACAAACCATCCATCGCGGCACAAGGTGTCGCGTTTTTAAAATGTCCCCGTCGCTATTATAATCAATTGCAACAACCGAAAACAGTTCCAGCCCGATCGTCACCCACTTTAACGAGCATCGATGCGTTCAGACAACCCCCCTTGTGTGTATAAATGGTTCCTCTCTCACACACACACACACACACACAGAGATACACACACACACACACCGAGATACACACACATATATATTCATATACGCACACACATGCAGAGAGGGGAGAGAGGGGGAGAGAGAGGGAGAGAGAGAGGGGAGAAAGGGGAGAGAGGGGGAGAGAGAGAGGGGGAGAGAGAGGGGAGAGAGAGGGAGAGAGAGGGGGGAGACAGGGGAGAGAGGGGGAGAGCTGGGCAGGGTTAGTGTGTCACCAGATCAATGTGGGCCAGGCTACTAGGACAGTGCTATCCATTTCAGTGTGTTTGACACAGTTAGAAGGGTATGGACGTGCACACACACACAACACACACACCAAACAGACAGACCAACATTCTGGACATGGTGGCAAGCAAAAAGCGAGAAAAGGATGTGTCTCTAATGTCACCTAACAGGGATGTCTGGAGCTGGGAGTTTCATAGCAGCAAACCGAAGACCAAAAGAACACTAAAATACAGATTGATGTAAATGGATTGCATTTATATCGCGATTTTACACAAAGTGCTTCACAGTATTGCCTCACATTCACCCATTCATACAGCGACGGCGGTGCAAGCTAACAACCAACACGTCAGGAGCAGTTAGCGTTCGGCATCTTGCTCAGGGGACACCCCGGGGATTGAAGCAGCAACCTTCCGGGTTGGCAGACGACCGCTCTCCCTACTGAGCTACTGCCACCCCTAAAAAATATTAATTATCTTTCTTTCTTTTTTTTTGCACTATCGCTCCCATCGGTGGAGCAGAAATAATTCTACAAAAGTAGGTCATGTTGCTTCAGTTATCGATATGTTGCGGGAGAGTAGAGTTACGTGGAACGGTACCGTGAGCTATTTACGGCCGCCGTCGATGCCACGCTGATAGCGACACCGTTGTGTTGGTACAGCAGTGGTCTTCCTCTCGTCTGCAATGCCCGACGCTTGTCTCTCTTTTACCGTCGAGATGCATATCGGGGAGGAAACCGGCTGTTACGTTCCCCCCCCCTCCCGGCCGCATGGTGTCTGCTGCCCCCAGTGGCGGCGAGAGTTCCCCACTTTGCACATTTTGGCTGATCAATCTTTCAAGGTCAAGGTCATCTTTATCATCTCCGAGGGGCAATTTGTTGCACAGCCAGCGGAACACAAGATCACACCAGACGCACACAAACAGTTCATAATCCTAACATTACATAATGCTATTTAAAAGGCCAGTAGCAAGCAGGTCCCGGTGAGTTCTTCAACCTCTTGGTCCTACATCTTGGCAGATTAGATCTACGACCAGATGGAAGCATCCAAAACTCACTGAACAAGGGGTGACTCGAGTCGGCCAGAATCGACTGGGCCTTCTTCGTGACTCTCCGTGATCGATTTTTGTTCTCAATAAATACCCTGGAACCCATGAGCAATACAGTGTGCCGTGTCTCCCCTTTATGTTATTGAGCTGGGGGCAACCGTAACATTATTTTGGGGGGGTCGTCCCGGGACATTAACCCGGGACCTCTCGCGCTCCAAGTGAGAATCATACCCCTAGACATATATTCTCGCGGGGCTGTGGAGAAGCGATAATGTAAGTGTACTTTCTGGGCAATTTCGGTGGTTCCTGCACCCTATGGTCAGATAGCCACGGGCAAGCAGGCTATCTCAGGATATCTCAATGGGGGCACGATTTGGGAGTTGAATCGTTAGACCGGTGTATGGTTTACTTTGCACACTCCTGTCTCATCGCCTCGAGCTGAGTAAGCCACCGAAGATGGACAGATAGACAGATAGATAGACAGATAGACAGATAGACAGATAGATAGATAGATAGGACTTTTGTTTTGCTTCATGGTTAGATAGGACCTGGATTTGGGGCGTTAGATTAATCGTATTATTGCCCAGTATGTATTAAAAGTCGTTTTTGTGAAGAGAAAAAACCCCCAAAAAAAACATAGCGCTTATCATGAAGTCTCTAGTGTTCGTATTCCGTCATCACTTTTTTTTGGTCAATAACTACCCTAGCCATGAGCAATACTGTACTGTGTACCGTGTCTCACCGTTATGTCATTGAGCCGTTATGTCGTTGGCAACCGCAACACCGGACGTCCGGCAGGCGTGAGGCTGCTTTCAAAAGGTTTCTCCATGCCCCAGACCAGGAAGCAGGGACTGCAAGGTCTCCGGTTGAGACCTTCCGCGGGACAGCCAGTCCCGATAGAAGAGGCAACATGTTCCCACAACAACAGCTGCGAGTGCGTCTCAGAGGCCTCCCGGGGCAAACAGATAAGAGTGAAGCTGACTAGTCACGTAGGTCAAACAGCTAACTAGTCACGTAGGTCAAACAGCTAACTAGTCACGTAGGTCAAACAGCTAACTAGTCACGTAGGTCAAACAGCTAACTAGTCACGTAGGTCACACAGCTAACTAGTCACGTAGGTCAAACAGCTAACTAGTCACGTAGGCCACACAGCAGAGTGGAAAGTTACTGGCCCACACGATTAATACATCCACAACTCCCAACAGGGGGATATGGATGAGCCCTCATAGATCCCCAAGGTTCGGAGCAGAGCTTGAAGTCCCATTGGTGCTGTCTGTGTGAGCGATGAAAATAATTTCACATTTATTTTATACCAAACCATACATCTGGGTGGACACTCCCACTTGTGATGTCACTGTGTCACAATGACAATTTTAGTTGCATGGCAACAGGTTTGTAAGGGCTACTCACTCTCACACCTGTGGTATATATATATATATATATATAGGGTCCCTTTAAACAATCAAACCATCTCCGGAGTCTTGGCTGAAGTCACCCCCCTATGAGTGATCATTCCCGTAAAGCCCAGAGAGTGATATCATGGTAGCCACCGAGTTCGCCGCTGTCCTTGAGGGATGATTTAGTGTTTAGTGGGTCATTCCTAAGCATATTCAGCCATAAAAGCCTGCCCATATTTGCTATGCTGTGCAGAACGGCACCATCTGTGGTTTCTCAGCGCGGACGTGATGCAAATGGTGATAATGGATGGGGTTTATCAATTAGTCAATGGTTTATTCTTAAAAAGAAAAATCTTACGCAGGAGGAAATGCTTTCGGGCAACGGTAAGGGGTTCTGCTGCTGCGTCGGACATTTGATGACGCTGGGTTTGGAGGTATTTATGGACAATGGAAACATCAACAAAGGCCACCAATCTGCTGGTGTTTGGAAGGGGTCGTAAGGGTCGCTGCGTTTGTCCACGAGCGATTAGCCAGATGTGAGTCCGGCAGCCGGACACATCTGTCCCGTCTGCTTGCTCTCTCTGTCTCTGCCTCTGTTGCTCACAATCTCTGCCCCTTTATCTCTCTTTTCCCTTTCTATTTAGTTCTATTTATCTAAGCTTTTTCTTTAGTAATAATAATATAGTGAATTTATTTATATAGCGCACTTTAAAATACAATGAAATCTCAACGTGCTTAACAGCAAGGGTAAGAACAATCATAACAAATCGTAACAATCATAATACAGTGTTAACACAGATCATTCCGCAGTAAATTTAGCAGCCAACTCCCTTCTCTTTCTATGTCTCTGTCGCTCTCTGTCTGTCTCTCTCTGTCTCTCTCTCTCTGTCCTCTCTCTAGTCTCTCTACTGTTTAGTGTTTGCCACTGAGGACGTCGCGTAAAAAAAAATCCATCTTTATCTTTTCCCACCCGGTTCACTTTAAAGTGGGGCTGGTCGCTCTCCCCCCCAGTGCCCGTTCACCTCTTTAGCGGCGCGTTAGCCCCCCTCCCTCGGTGACCGTCCGGCGGCGCCCGCGGCCACTCACACACTTGAGCTAATCTATTCACAAAATTGGGTGAAAAACGACGGTGACTCTGTAGCCGGGAGGGAGGGAGAGGGGGAGAGAGTTAGAGGATGGGAGAGAGATGAAGAGAGAAAGGGGAGAGAGAGGGAGAGGATGGTAGAGGGAGAGGATAGAGGAGGGAGAGAAGAGAGAAAGGGGGAGAGGAGGAGAGGGGGAGGAGGGGAGGAGAGGAGAGATGGAGAGGGAGAGAGGAAGGGAGGGGGAGAGAGGATGAGAGAGAGAGAGAGAGAGGGAGCGAGAGAGGGATGGAAGGAGAGAGAGAGAGCTACTCTGTATGCATATGTATAATCTACCCATAACACACACACACACACACACACACACACACACACACACACACACACACACACAGCCACACACAGCCACACACACACACACAGCCACACGTGCGCGGGCAGCAAGACTGTGGCAGGGTTTTTAAAACCATGCGATTCATTTATTTCTCCACCTGATTATGAGCCATTTTTCTCGCCTCAGAACAAACTGCATAATTAAGGCGCTTTAACTCGCTGGAGGTCAGGTAAACAGATCGCTGTGAGTTTGGTCCATCATTTCCGCCCGTCAGTCATTAATAACGGCGTGTGTACAGGACGGCTGTATAGAAACACACGTGTAGAGTGTATATACTGTATATACACCTCCACAGACCAAACTATCCATTATAAACACGTAAAAAGCCAATTAGACGAGGGGGGTTTTTTCCTCGGAGAGCGCGTCGACCGCTAAGACATTAAATCCGTCAGTAAATCAGTCATTAAATCAATTACAAATCTAAAGTTGTAAACAACCACGCGCAGTGTTTATTCTGCTAATTACAGACGGCGGAGATGACTCAACGCGACAATAATTGACCTTTTGACACAACCTGTGTGTCTGCACGCACACCTGCTGAGTGCTGAGTATTACTGGGTACCTGAAGCCTGCCTGCCTGTCTGTCTGTCTGTGTGTCTTACTTCCATAATGATATATTGAGATTGAATATATTGAATATGACTGGATACCTGAATCGTGTGCGTGTGTGTGTGTGCGTGTGCGTGTGTGTGTCAGTTCCATAATGATATATTGAGATTCCCAGGGAACAGCGTATACATTGGACCAATAGGAAAGCGGGGCAGACTAATGGGCAACAATTGATTTACAAAGTACAATAGCTCTGCGGTGGAATTGGCTTGAAATTCCAGTGCGCGCCTGATATATATATATTACCTTTCTGCACTTTACTGCAATATTTGCTTGGTGATACTTGGATAGCTGAAGCCATTGTGTGTGTAGCGAGGGGGATGGGGAAGCTGTGGTCCAGCTCGAGCAATAGGCTCCTCGTTGACAACAACTTTAATGTCGTTTCGCGTCAAGATATCTGCGCTGGGAACAAATATGTTTGCATGGATTCGGGGATTTGTCATTTCAGTCAAAAATGTTGGACTCAAAAGGCTGATGTTGATGTTCAAGTGGAACAAACAATATTAGATTTCGTCGCAATTTTCTCACAAGTTGACTTTGGAGCTCACTCAAGTCTGACATGAGCAGCCGTGGGAAAACAAGTAATATGTTCAGCATTTGATATTTGCTGTTCTGTGTCAGATATTCTCCCAGATCTGAGGATAATTACATTTCTATCCAAGCCCCCCACAGTTAGACAACGAGTGTCGCACTGCACGTAGTCTTTAGCTTTACTGTGTGTTACTATCACACATTATAAGCCTTCTAAGAGTTTATTTTATACTCTTAAGTGATTTCTAGTGTAGAGAACTGCAAACATGTGCATACTGATCCATGGAGACATTTAAATCAATTTAGTTCCGAAGTCTTTATTGCGTATCACGCTCAAATATGTTAAGAATATACATGAATACACCGATAAAAAACCAGAATTTATCCAAAAGTAGACAAGCCACATAAAACCTGTCAAGAACACGACTTTCCGAGTGCTCCGTGATTTCAAACCAAGGAAGCTGGGGGGGGGTGCGAGCACCCGGCGAGCACCCCGGGCTGCTACACCGTTAGTCATTTCCCGGCCAAACAGATCGCTCAGCCGGCGGCGGCACGAGAGTGAATTAATTGCGCAGGTATGCGGCGCCACGGCGGAGAAAGATTGGATGAATTAAATATTATGATGATGATGAAGTCGCCGTTCACACGTGTTCACTGTGGACCCGGTGAACGCTGCACTTTCAGCGGAGGACAAAATATTGACCTTTTCTTCCCTTTTTTCTCTCTCTCTCTCTCTCTTTCTCTGTCTCTGTTTTCAGCGCGACATGGAGGCCAGACCAAGGTAAGACCCCCTGCTGCCACGGCGGTGATTTATCCTCTTTTCATGGCCAGGGTTGCGCGGAGGGGAGGTGGTTGGGGGGGGGGGGGGGGGGATATGCTGTATGTATCTAAATAAACATTGAATCATTCCTGGTGAGACTGCCTTGTGTCACATTGATTCCCGAGCTCGCTGCTTTTGCTACAGAACCTGAACCTGAACTCCAGCCACAATAGATGACATAACACCACCATTATATTAAACACCGGCATATACCCCACACTGTTGTTGTGGGGTATATGCCTTTGTCTGCTGTGCTCCGTGGCTCGCCTGGTGTGCGACCGGCTTAACTGTCGACACAACCACTAAATGCCTCTGTGCGCTTCTTCAGAAATCTGTCGGAATGTGTCGGAAACCGGCTTCCGATGCAGTTCAGAAAAGTCACCCTTCCGAATCCGGTGTATCCGAAAAGGAGGGTAGACTAGTGGGGTATGAAGGAAGGAGACTGGACAGCCTCCTATACTCTAGTACCGCCCCCCCGATATCGGTCAGTTCTGTGGAACTATACAAGGTAGAAGTCGGATCCGGGTGTCAGATTTTTTCCTTATCTCAGAACACTTCTGAAGAAGCCGACAGAGGCTTTATAACAACAAAGTGTCCCGGCAATCACTTCAGATGTGTTTCTTTCTGAAACTAGATTGTGAAGCACTACACTACACACCACTTTCATTTTTTTCGGGAGCTACTTCAATCGCTTTGATTGTCCTCAGCCTCACTTGTAATTCGCTTTGGATGGAAAAAGTGTCAAGTGCTAAATATAACACTTGGCTGCTGCTGCTTCTTCTTCTTACCGGCTGTCCGTCGGGTTGTCCGAGTCTCGCGCGCGGCCCTCCCGCCAGGAGCTGTGCCAAGGCGGGCGTGGGGCCGGGCTCCATCTTGGCGCGGTTCAGCACGGCCAGGTCGTACGAGATGTTGCTCATCTGCTCCTCCAGCCGCTCCGTCTCCAGGGTGATCTCGGCGATCTTCTCGGCGGCGGTGGCCGTCACGAAGGCCTCCTTGAGGTCCACGAGGTGCCGGTTCCGCCGCTCCTGTTGATGCACCAGGCGCTTGAGCTCGTCGAACTGAGAGTCCACGTAGGCCTGCAGCTCCTCCGGGGACAACTGGAGTGGAGAAGGAAGGAAAGAAGGAAGGAAGGAAAGATCAACCGACACGTCAAGAGCAGGTAGGGTTAGGTGGCGTCTTGCTCAGGGACACCTCGACACTTAGCTAGGAGGCGGAGCCCGGGGATCAAACTAGCAGTTGGACGTGCCCCCCCGGGCAGATCCAAGGGCATATGTCCAGGGCCGAATCTCTTTCCCAGTACACCCCTGCTGGGCTTAATGCTAATAGGAGTCAACGAATGCACGCATGTCACTTGATCCACAAATGCAGGTTATCGATTATTTCATTGCAACTAATGAGTCAGGAAAAAATATGCAAAATGCTCAACTTGGATTCATAAATATGTATGCATTTGTATAAATCATTGCACAAGTTGACTCCTTTTGGTACGAATCTCTGTGCATACGTTTGTGTGACTGCTCTACCTTCACTGTCCTGTTTAAAGTCGATTGTGAGGAAGTTTTTACTTTTTAGCGACTCCAATCTTGAATCAGCCTCTCACTTGTAAGCGGCTTTAAGATAAAAGCTACGCAACGTCTCAAAAATGTCCACGGGAACAAAAACAATAAAGAAACCGAAAGAGCCGAGGTTAAATATGCCTTAAAAAGCCTTCAAAGGGGAGAACGCTAAAGACACAAAAAGGAAAGGGAAGACACAAGGAGGGCTGCGATAAGAGAGTACCGACGAAAGTACAAAAGAAAGCGATAAGGAAACGCAAAGAAACCACAAAATAAGTCCCACCACAACAAAACGTTTTGGTGGCGTTTTCTGTGTCACCGTGAGCGGCATTTTAATGAGGCCACCATCGGCAGTCTCTCGGTGTCGCGCCGTCGCTAATTGACGGCGTGAATCGCGGCCCACTGAAGGCTGCGTCTGGCCGCACGCCATCTGCGGTGGAGCCAGGGCCCGGCGAGCTGACCTCCCTCTCCCGACGCGCCTTTTGTTTGTCGTCGTTTGGTGGGTCACAGATAAGCGTGATCCCGACGTGTGCAAACATTGTGCAAAATAACGTGCAGAATCAATGTCCGCTGCAGGATTTGGCAACTATTTAAAGAGGTTATGCGATATATATACTGTAGTATAAAAACTAAACACAGAGAAAAAGAACCTTGTATAGATTCAGACCTTCTGATGGTGTGCTTGGGTGTAATGTTGAGTAATATGTGTAATATGTGTATATGTGTACTGGGTGATTGATGAGGAATGGATGTCATGTGGTTTATCTGTGAGTATATTGCATATTGTTGTCCATGTTTCTATGTAATAAAGACTATATCTATCTGTCTACCTATGGAGAATAATTCAGAACACACTCGGTCACACTCAAGTCCAAAGAGTGCGAGTACACCTCCACCAGACTTTAACTTCTATTGATATCCCTGTAGCTCAATCGATCTAATCTAATCGCCGACGTATTTTGGATGCAACACGCAGCACACCGTGTGCTGTGGGATCGTCAACACCTCCTCATTCTCACCGCCGCACTCCAGTGCAACCGGTGAGGGTGTGTGTGTGCGGGTGTGTGTGTGCTTGCTCGGGGGACTTCGGCGTTTTTTAACATCCTGCTCACAGACGGGCGGAGGATTCAAGGACGCGCTCACCTCATCCTCCTCAAGTAAACAGCCGACATCCAACCACAGAGAACACACAGAATAGAACAGAACAGAAGCCTGCTACTGCTGCTGCTACTGCTGCTGCTGCGCTCCTGATCCACCCACGTTCACGCTGCCGGGCTGGCATTCTGCTCAGCCGCACCTCCGCCTCCACCTCCGCCTCCACCTCCACCTCCACTTCCTCCTCCTCCTCCTCCTCCACCTCGACTTCCCCTCCTTTTATTTTATGTCGGAATCCTTTTAATTGCATCGGTGGCGGACATTACGGGGTTCAGAGATTAAATGTCCCCCCTGCAGTGTTTTAAGTCAACTGGATTTGGGAATTACCACAACACAGCGAATGAACAAATGGATAGCGCCGGTCCGGGGCCCGGGGGGGAGAAGAAGATGAGATCGGTTTTATCCAAAGCTCTTTACAGTATTGCCTCACATTCACCCATTCATACACCGACGGCGGTGTCAACCATGCAAGCTAACAACCAACACGTCAGGAGCAGTTAGCGTTAGCCATCTTGCTCAGGGACACTCCGGGGATTGAAGCAGCAACCTTCCGGGTTGGCAGACGACCGCTTTCCCTACTGAGCTACTGCCGCCCCTAAAAAATATTAATTATCTTTCTTTCTTTTCTTTTTTTATCTTTTTATTTTTTATTAATCGGAAACTTGCACTATCGCTCCCATCGGTGGAGCAGAAATAATTCTACAAAAGTAGGTCATGTTGCTTCAGTTATCGATATGTTGCGGGAGAGTAGAGTTACGTGGAGCGGTACCGTGAGCTATTTACGGCCGCTATCGATGCCACGCTGATAGCGACACCGTTGTGTTGGTACAGCAGTGGTCTTCCTCTCGTCTGCAATGCCCGACGCTTGTCTCTCTTTTACCGTCGAGATGCATATCGGGGAGGAAACCGGCTGTTACGTTCCCCCCCCCCCCCCCCCTCCCGGCCGCATGGTGTCTGCTGCCCCTAGTGGCGGCGAGAGTTGTTCGCTTTCCCCACTTTGCACATTTTGGCGTAGAGCTGATAAATCTTTCAAGGTCAAGGTCATCTTTATCATCTCTGAGGGGCGATTTGTTGCACAGCCAGCGGAACACAAGATCGCACCAACGACGCACAAACAGCTCATAACAAACAATCAGAACATTAAAAGGCCAGTAGCAAGCAGGTCCCGGTGAGTTCTTCAACCTCTTGGTCCTACATCTTGGCAGATTAGATCTACGACCAGATGGAAGCATCCAAAACTCACTGAACAAGGGGTGACTCGAGTCGGCCAGAATTGACTGGGCCTTCTTCGTGACTCTCCGTGATCGATTTTTGTTCTCAATAAATACCCTGGAACCCATGAGCAATACAGTGTGCCGTGTCTCCCCTTTATGTTATTGAGCTGGGGGCAACCGTAACATTATTTTGGGGGGGTCGTCCCGGGACATTAACCCGGGACCTCTCGCGCTCCAAGTGAGAATCATACCCCTAGACATATATTCTCGCGGGACTGTGGAGAAGCGATAATGTAAGTGTACTTTCTGGGCAATTTCGGTGGTTCCTGCACCCTATGGTCAGATAGCCACGGGCAAGCAGGCTATCTCAGGATATCTCAATGGGGGCACGATTTGGGAGTTGAATCGTTAGACCGGTGTATGGTTTACTTTGCACACTCCTGTCTCATCGCCTCGAGCTGAGTAAGCCACCGAAGATGGACAGATAGACAGATAGATAGACAGATAGACAGATAGACAGATAGATAGATAGATAGGACTTTTGTTTTGCTTCATGGTTAGATAGGACCTGGATTTTGGGCGTTAGATTAATCGTATTATTGCCCAGTATGTCGATTAAAACATAGCGCTTATCATGAAGTCTCCAGTGTTCGTATTCCGTCATCGCTTTTTTTTGGTCAATAACTACCCTAGCCATGAGCAATACTGTACTGTGTACCGTGTCTCACCGTTATGTCATTGAGCCGTTATGTCGTTGGCAACCGCAACACCGGACGTCCGGCAGGCGTGAGGCTGCTTTCAAAAGTATACACAGAGCATAGATACAGTTTGCATGGGAAAAAAGGAACATTTACATTTAGACAAAACAAATCACCAAGGGAAGCAGACATAGAAACGCCTCTAAGACAGCCATTCAGGGAGCAGGGACAACAAGGCCGTCCATGGAGACCCTTCCGTCCCCACACCCCAGACAGCCAATCCGGAGACGCCAGGACCCCAGGCCCCACGTGGATATGTAACAGACAGACAGACAGTTAACTTGAAGCAGGGATATCATGGCCTCACGTGACCCACACAGAGATGTGGGTCTCCATGCCCCAGACCAGGAAGCAGGGACAGCAAGGTCTCCGGTTGAGACCTTCCGCGGGACAGCCAGTCCAGATAGAAGAGGCAACATGTTCCCACAACAACACCTGCGAGTGCGTCTCAGAGGCCTCCCGGGGCAAACAGATAAGAGTGAAGCTGACTAGTCACGTAGGTCAAACAGATAACTAGTCACGTAGGCCAAACAGATAACTAGTCACGTAGGTCAAACAGATAACTAGTCACGTAGGTCAAACAGCTAACTAGTCACGTAGGTCAAACAGATAACTAGTCACGTAGGCCAAACAGATAACTAGTCACGTAGGTCAAACAGATAACTAGTCACGTAGGTCAAACAGCTAACTAGTCACGTAGGTCAAACAGATAACTAGTCACGTAGGTCAAACAGATAACTAGTCACGTAGTCCACACAGCAGAGTGGAAAGTTACTGGCCCACACGATTAATACATCCACAACTCCCAACAGACAGATATGGATGAGCCCTCATAGATCCCCAAGGTTCGGAGCAGAGCTTGAAGTCCCATTGGTGCTGTCTGTGTGAGCGATGAAAATAATTTCACATTTATTTTATACCAAACCATACATCTGGGTGGACACTCCCACTTGTGATGTCACTGTGTCACAATGACAATTCTAGTTGCATGGCAACAGGTTTGTAAGGGCTACTCACTCTCACACCTGTGGTATATATATATATATATATATAGGGTCCCTTTAAACAATCAAACCATCTCCGGAGTCTTGGCTGAAGTCACCCCCCTATGAGTGATCATTCCCGTAAAGCCCAGAGAGTGATATCATGGTAGCCACCGAGTTCGCCGCTGTCCTTGAGGGATGATTTAGTGTTTAGTGGGTCATTCCTAAGCATATTCAGCCATAAAAGCCTGCCCATATTTGCTATGCTGTGCAGAACGGCACCATCTGTGGTTTCTCAGCGCGGACGTGATGCAAATGGTGATAATGGATGGGGTTTATCAATTAGTCAATGGTTTTATTCTTAAAAAGAAAATCTTACGCAGGAGGAAATGCTTTCGGGCAACGGTAAGGGGTTCTGCTGCTGCGTCGGACATTTGATGACGCTGGGTTTTGGAGGTATTATGGACAATGGAAACATCAACAAAGGCCACAATCTGCTGGTGTTTGGCAGGGGTCGTAAGGGTCGCTGCGTTTGTCCACGAGCGATTAGCCAGATGTGAGTCCGTCAGCCGGACACATCTGTCCCGTCTGCTTGCTCTCTCTGTCTCTGCCTCTGTTGCTCACAATCTCTGCCCCTTTATCTCTCTTTTCCATTCCTATTTAGTTCTATTTATCTAGCTTTTTCTTTAGTAATAATAATAATAGTGAATTTTATTTATATAGCGCACTTTAAAATACAATGAAATCTCAACGTGCTTAACAGCAAGGGTAAGAGCAATCATAACAAATCGTAACAATCATAATACAGTGTTAACACAGATCAATTCACGCAGTAAATTTAGCAGCCAACTCCTTCTCTTTCTATGTCTGCTAAATGTTCCTTTTGTGGTCCCATGCAAACTGTATATAGGCTCTGTGTATCTAAATAAACATTGAATCATTCCTGGTGAGACTGCCTTGTGTCACATTGATTCCCGAGCTCGCTGCTTTTGCTACAGAACCTGAACCTGAACTCCAGCCACAATAGATGACTGCGCATAACACCCCCATTATATTAAACACCGGCATATACCCCACACTGTTGTTGTGGGGTATATGCCTTTGTCTGCTGTGCTCCGTGGCTCGCCTGGTGTGCGACCGGCTTAACTGTCGACACAACCACTAAATGCCTCTGTGCGCTTCTTCAGAAATCTGTCGGAATGTGTCGGAAACCGGCTTCCGATGCAGTTCAGAAAAGTCACCCTTCCGAATCCCGGTGTATCCGAAAGGAGGGTAGACTAGTGGGGTATGAAGGAAGGGGAGCGGGGCTTGGAGGCCGGTGCCAGATCTCGACAGCCTCCTATACTCTAGTACCGCCCCCCGGTATCGGTCAGTTCTGTGGAACTATACAAGGTAGAAGTCGGATCCGGGTGTCAGATTTTTTCCTTATCTCAGAACACTTCTGAAGAAGCCGACAGAGGCTTTATAACAACAAAGTCTCCCGGCAATCACTTCAGATGTGTTTCTTTCTGAAACTAGATTGTGAAGCACTACACTACACACCACTTTCATTTTTTTCGGGAGCTACTTCAATCGCTTTGATTGTCCTCAGCCTCACTTGTAATTCGCTTTGGATGGAAAAAGTGTCAAGTGCTAAATATAACACTTGGCTGCTGCTGCTTCTTCTTCTTACCGGCTGTCCGTCGGGTTGTCCGAGTCTCGCGCGCGGCCCTCCCGCCAGGAGCTGTGCCAAGGCGGGCGTGGGGCCGGGCTCCATCTTGGCGCGGTTCAGCACGGCCAGGTCGTACGAGATGTTGCTCATCTGCTCCTCCAGCCGCTCCGTCTCCAGGGTGATCTCGGCGATCTTCTCGGCGGCGGTGGCCGTCACGAAGGCCTCCTTGAGGTCCACGAGGTGCCGGTTCCGCCGCTCCTGTTGATGCACCAGGCGCTTGAGCTCGTCGAACTGAGAGTCCACGTAGGCCTGCAGCTCCTCCGGGGACAACTGGAGTGGAGAAGGAAGGAAAGAAGGAAGGAAGGAAAGATCAACCGACACGTCAAGAGCAGGTAGGGTTAGGTGGCGTCTTGCTCAGGGACACCTCGACACTTAGCTAGGAGGCGGAGCCCGGGGATCAAACTGCTGGTTTGATCCCCGGATCCCATTCAGGTTTTCAGGCACAGGCTTTCACATGTAAAAAGATCAACACACTGTTTGGGCACCAGCCTGCTCACACCTGCTGGGTTTAATGCTAATAGGAGTCAACGAATGCACGCATGTCACTTGATCCACAAATGCAGGTTATCGATTATTTCATTGCAACTAATGAGTCAGGAAAAAATATGCAAAATGCTCAACTTGGATTCATAAATATGTATGCATTTGTATAAATCATTGCACAAGTTGACTCCTTTTGGTACGAATCTCTGTGCATACGTTTGTGTGACTGCTCTACCTTCACTGTCCTGTTTAAAGTCGATTGTGAGGAAGTTTTTACTTTTTAGCGACTCCAATCTTGAATCAGCCTCTCACTTGTAAGCGGCTTTAAGATAAAAGCTACGCAACGTCTCAAAAATGTCCACGGGAACAAAACAATAAAGAAACCGAAAGAGCCGAGGTTAAATATGCCTTAAAAAGCCTTCAAAGGGGAGAACGCTAAAGACACAAAAAGGAAAGGGAAGACACAAGGAGGGCTGCGATAAGAGAGTACCGACGAAAGTACAAAAGAAAGCGATAAGGAAACGCAAAGAAACCACAAAATAAGTCCCACCACAACAAAACGTTTTGGTGGCGTTCTCTGTGTCACCGTGAGCGGCATTTTAATGAGGCCACCATCGGCAGTCTCTCGGTGTCGCGCCGTCGCTAATTGACGGCGTGAATCGCGGCCCCACTGAAGGCTGCGTCTGGCCCGCACGCCATCTGCGGTGGAGCCAGGGCCCGGCGAGCTGACCTCCCTCTCCCGACGCGCCTTTTGTTTGTCGTCGTTTGGTGGGTCACAGATAAGCGTGATCCCGACGTGTGCAAACATTGTGCAAAATAACGTGCAGAATCAATGTCCGCTGCAGGATTTGGCAACTATTTAAAGAGGTTATGCGATATATATACTGTAGTATAAAAACTAAACACAGAGAAAAAGAACCTTGTATAGATTCAGACCTTCTGATGGTGTGCTTGGGTGTAATGTTGAGTAATATGTGTAATATGTGTATATGTGTACTGGGTGATTGATGAGGAATGGATGTCATGTGGTTTTATCTGTGAGTATATTGCATATTGTTGTCCATGTTTCTATGTAATAAAGGACTATATCTATCTGTCTACCTATGGAGAATAATTCAGAACACACTCGGTCACACTCAAGTCCAAAGAGTGCGAGTACACCTCCACCAGACTTTAACTTCTATTGATATCCCTGTAGCTCAATCGATCTAATCTAATCGCCGACGTATTTGGATGCAACACGCAGCACACCGTGTGCTGTGGGATCGTCAACACCTCCTCATTCTCACCGCCGCACTCCAGTGCAACCGGTAGGAGGGTGTGTGTGTGCGGGTGTGTGTGTGCTTGCTCGGGGGACTTCGGCGTTTTTTAACATCCTGCTCACAGACGGGCGGAGGATTCAAGGACGCGCTCACCTCATCCTCCTCAAGTAAACAGCCGACATCCAACCACAGAGAACACACAGAATAGAACAGAACAGAAGCCTGCTACTGCTGCTGCTACTGCTGCTGCTGCGCTCCTGATCCACCCACTTCACTCGCTGCCGGGCTGGCATTCTGCTCAGCCGCACCTCCGCCTCCACCTCCGCCTCCACCTCCACCTCCACTTCCTCCTCCTCCTCCTCCTCCACCTCGACTTCCCCTCCTTTTATTTTATGTCGGAATCCTTTTAATTGCATCGGTGGCGGACATTACGGGGTTCAGAGATTAAATGTCCCCCCTGCAGTGTTTTAAGTCAACTGGATTTGGGAATTACCACAACACAGCGAATGAACAAATGGATAGCGCCGGTCCGGGGCCCGGCCGGGGGGGGGGGGGGGGGGGGGGGGTGGAGCACGAGATTAAGAGAGGATTGATTTTTGCTCGACCTGGATTCTTCCCCCAAGTGTTTGGTGTGGTTATTATCTACTCTAAATTACCTAGTTCTTCTTTGTAGTTTTTCTTCTCACAACTAAATATGAGATATCTGGCTTTGTACCCATTTCCACGGAAATGTGAACATTAAAGTGAGGCTGCTTCACTCTCAATTAATCAAATTAATAGCAATACATTTATACAAGGGCTTTTATCCAACACGATTTAGAATATTGCCTCACATTCACCCATTCATACACCGACGGCGGTGTCAACCGTGCAAGGTAACAACCAACACGTCAGGAGCAGGTAGGGTTAGGTGGTGTCTTGCTCAGGGACACCTCCACACTTCGCTAGGGGTGGGGGGGGGGAGCAGGGGATCGAACCAGCAACCGGTTGCCAGACAGCCACTCTAACTCCTCTAACTACTCTAACTACCATTTATATTTTACCATTTTGAGGTTTCCTAGTTGTACTTATTCCGGCACCTCACTGGTACTGTGGCTTTAGATGGAGCAGTAAGGGGACAGATTGTCCCTGAAGAACAACTTTAGAGTCGTCGTCGTCGCTAGAGCTGAATTTATTCGAGAATGCATTTCTGGCCGTGTACTCCGCGCTTGGGCTGGATCGTAATAGTGATCATGTTTAGTGTTGTGGTTGAAAGCCAATCATTCCACGCGTGATTTGCCGATTACACTCCTTCTTCATCTCTCTCTCTCTCTCCTCCCCCTCGCTTTCTTCCTCTCTCCCGCCCGCTCTCTCTCCCCTCCACCCCCCCCCCCCCCCCACCCCATGGGCCCAGACTTCTAAGATGGCTGCTTTTGCTGGCCATATATACAGTATAAAGAGTCCGGTGCCTGGAGGAATGTCTGCTAAACGACAGACGTTGCGTTAGCATCAGCCCTACTGATGAGGGGGGAGGCAGCCATGCATACTAATCTCTGTTTAGCTGGCTGGCTGGGGCCCCCCAACCGGGGCCCCTGGAGATCCAGCAGGGAGCCTCTGTGCTCACAAGGACACGAGAAGTGAAGGGGAGACAGTTAAGGATACGGGCCGGGCAAGAAGTCTCTGGCAGTGAATCTTAAGAGACCCGTCTTCTTTAAGAGCCTAAAAGAATCCAGACATTGTACCTTTACAAAACACTGCATACGTTAAGAGTATGTGTGCTATCTCTGCATCTGAGCCACTAGTTGCATATTTTATGCATACATTGTTATACTTAATGTAATTTTTTTTCTATATAGAGTATTTTGTGTGTTGTTCTTTGCCTATATTTATTTATATTCTCTGTTTTTTATCATGAGGCCTGTGATTCCCTCTTTGAGCAGAGCACCTATGATGGTACCTCAGGGTTAAGTACTCCGTACAGGGAAGCAGAAAAACTGAACTGGAAACTGGAATGTGAACATTCTACAAAAGGGAAACTACGGGTATAATTTCATGTCAAGTATTGAAGTGTCAAGTACGGTCACCTGCTTGGCTACGCAGCCAGCAGGGAAAATAGACTGACTATTAAACCGCCCTGAATAAATAGAAGGAAGAAATCAATAAACTGAAATTAGCCTATGTGAGATTGCAATGGAATTCATAGACCATCATTTTCTGATATTGAATGCGCAATTTGATGACCCTCAATAGCATAATTAGAAGTAAATGACAGATTTCACACGTTCATCACTTTAACATGCGGAAGATTTGCATGTGGAAATGGATTTATTTTGGTTGTCGACACTCCACACTGCCATATTGAGGAGAGAGAGAGAGAGAGAGAGAGAGAGAGAGAGAGATGCAGTTGGCTTGCTGTAAAATACTAAAATCAACGTAAACGCACCATAAACGAGGCTAATGAAAACGCTGTGGGCCCATAACGACAAATCATTCCACGATGAATGACTAAACTACGACCAACCGACAAAACCCATGACCGCCAACATAATAACAACACAACAACATTCCGATGCTCCTGCGTGTCCAAAATGGAGGCGGGCGGCCCGCCGCCGTCGTTGTTGTCGTGGCGATGTGGCGCAGCGACGCGCTAACCCTGCAGCGCTTAGCCGCTGGAGTGAATTGACTCCGCGAGTGAGAGAGCGAGAGAGAGCGAGAGAGAGCATTAGTAGTAAATGGATTGGAAGGGCCCGTCCTTGCCTCGGGCCAGACGCGGCCCCGTTCCACATTCATCTATTTAAAACTCTCTCCCGCTCAGTCGTCAACGGTGCGAGATCAGGCCTTTTAATCCCAGCCCCCCTACTGTCACAGGGATCCGGACAAAAGGTCATTAAAAAAGCCTCTCTTTTTTCTCCTTCTACTTTTTAAAAGTAATATTTTACGAAAGAAAAGGGGAAATTGAAGAGTCTGAGACGGGGGGCCCTCATAATCACAGATGGCTTAAATGCCAACGGTAGGTTTTTTTTTAATAGCAGCGAGGAATAAGGAAGGATCCTGCGGTCATGCGCGTCCTTGTCGAAATCAAAAGTAGAAGCTCTTTGAGATAAGGGTGAGGCCTAAATGATTTAAAAGCAGCAGGAGAGAAGCCTAAAAAGCTCCAAAAGTTTAAAAGCGTTGGAGCAGAGGACGATGACGAGGAGAAAAGGAGGAAGGAAGAAGTAAAAGATGGTTTCGGGAGATGATATTTTGCATTTTATGTTTATCTATATTTCATATTTCCCCGACCATCTGCATGTGCGCCAGTTTCCTGTATCCCGCGGTGGCTTTAATGCGTCAATGTGTCACGAACTGGCAGGCTCGCGATTTATGCTTCTTTTTGTTCATATTTATTTATTATATATTTTCACTATTTGCCATCGCAAATATTAAAGACGAGCACTAAATAAAATAGCGACCGGCAGGGGGTACAAACAGCATCTGAATCACGAAGCAGCTCTGTGCAATCTTTTTCCTCCAGCATTTATATAGATATTTATATTCTATTTTCTTTAAACCCATGTCACCACAGCCATCCTACACACACACACACACACACACACACACTTAAGAGAGATAGAGAACAAGATGGAGAAGGTTGGTTGTTTGCTTGGTTCTTAAAGTAAAGAATGGTGGCGTTGAGAGGCTCGGGTTTGCAAACACACACACACACACACACACACACACACACACACACACACACACACACACACACACACACACACACACACTATACACACACACTATACACACACAGACAATCGCACAAGAACACAGATGACAACTACACACACTACTGTCGCATGCAGACGCGCG